>SNQJ01S0152635.1:0-22888 GCA_010110895.2 Picea sitchensis | reverse complement strand
GATGACTACAAAATTGGGCCATGGAAGAAGGGACTGAGGGAAAAATGGAAACATGGTTAATGATCAACAAAGGAATGTAATGGGACGTGGATAATTTCTCTAAGGAATTCAGGAAGGCCAAGTATTTATATCGGGGAAGGAGGGAGGCAGTTAGTCTAACAATCTGATGGAGGTGATAGAGGAAAGAATATTAGAAGATGGTGGTGAAATGGTGCATCTAGAGAGGTCCCAATGTCTATTTGTTGTCCTGAGGATATACCTTGTTGAATGAAGCATCAAAACCATTTTTTTACCCATATATTATGGAATGTGTCGGAAGTAGATTGCTTTTCCCTTTCGATGAGTGTATTTGCCAGGAAATTCATCTGAGACTGGTGTGAATTGGTAGTTAGAGCCTAAACCTTGTACTAATGTTACAGGGTCGATCATACCTTCATTTTGGGGATACGGGAAGGCTGGCCAACAATCCTGTCCGCATGTGTGAATGAAGTTGGGTGATGGTTGGATTGATCAGACACTCATCGTCCTATCAATGGTCTGGTTGGTGTGCAATTACTGATGATGCTTGGGGATGCCTTACCTAACGATCAAGAGGATTTGATGATTGTTGTTGGAATCTGTTGTCGGGATGAGTTCGTATGTAATAATAGTAGTTTTGACCGAACTGTGCATGCGCGAATCTGATTGGTTGGGGGCATCGTGCATGGTGAATACACACCCTCACTTGATTCGACCTCTTTCATTGTGGGAGTGAAGTGACCCCTGGTGGTTCGCTACGGGGCCCCATGGGTATTCTTTCAAGCAATGTTGGCCTTAGGGGCTCAGGATTAGGTGCGTCCATTTCCGACAATATCCATTGGTGCATGAGCTCATCAATGCTGGAATTTATCTCGTCTAGTTCTATGAGATGGGGGGAAAATGGGTGACTTTCGTTGAATGATTCTTGGGGGTTCATAAAATTCACCGTTGTATGTATAGGAAGTGTAGGTGGTTGCGAGGCTAGTTATCCAAAAAATTTGGGGACAGGTGGTAGAGGGGATGGATGTCAGCGGGAGCGACTGGACTTTAAATATTTACGGCGTGCACTGCACTTTTTCTTAGCTAATCAACCTCTTGTGAAAATATATGTGACGTGAGGTATGGTTTCTCTACCTCTAAATCGTTTGTGCATGTTTGCCTCCATGAGATTCTCAGTAAGTTTCTCGATGTGTGGCCCACCATCGCGCAGGGATGCTGACCAATAATGTATCAAGGGCGCAGGATCTATGATATTCTGGAATATGTTATATCCATGCAATTAATGTGTCCATCAGCCCTGAACTATCTGTTGAGGAGTCCTAAATCCATTTAACTCAACAACAGGAACCAAACCCGCCATGGAGGCCCAATTAGACTCTGGAGCGTTTGATGGTGGAATGGTTCTCCAGATATTTCAATCCAGCCAATTTATCGATGGGCTTTACGTAGTGATTTACAAGATACCTTCTTGTGAAAGTTCCTCCTTCAATTTAAACGTTCTCTTTTTGTATTTTCTTTTATTAGATGGGTCTGATAAAAAGATGTGTGCTGGTATAAACCAGCTGGTAAAACAGGGTTCTTAACTACTAAAGAAGATTGAGCTTGGGATAACGTGTTTGCTCAAGCATGCAAACAAAGATATTCACACATGTGACAAGCCTAGTACTAATACATCAAGTTGCTGGTATTTCAATTATTGACTGAGATACAATTATCGAAAGAAGACATACATGCAATAAAATGATGGCAAGAAAAATAGTTTCCTTAACTCTAACATTAATCACACATTAACACAACGATTTGCTTTCATCATTAGAGACAAGAACTACAAAAATATTGAAACAACTAACTTATCAATATATTCAGAACTCTTACTCATTACAACATCCATTCATGAAATAAAGTCGGAAGTAATTCCTCCTCAAATCTAATCACACATGCCTTTGATGAAAAACAAAAGTTTGTCTCCGGTCCTAAACATGACTTCTCAATTAAGGTAGTTCGGAAATAGTTCTTTACAATTCCAAAAATGAGGGTCTTTGAAAAAACCATCGACCCTTGCTAAAAGGTCAATCCTCTTATTTATAATGAATCATTAACTAAAAATAGCTACTACGAGTGCATGCTAAGTAAAAAAAAATATCGCCACATGGCACTTTCATCTCTCTGTCTTCTAAGAATCATCAAATATTTTTACTAAACTGGATAAATCTTCTCATACTCCGACCATTTGAAGAAGAGTTCCTCGCATGTGTTGGAATACGAGAACTTATGTTGGTCCATTGGGGCTGAAAGGATTTCTTTCACTTCTACCGCCTGTGCTCGGTACTTGACTATTTTGACACTTAACCACTGCAAAACTGCTCGAGCCTTGATCAGACGCTCCATGAACTACTGTACTTAACCTGGCGCCATGCTCGCCACCTTTTCTATCTTTGTTGTCCATGTCGAGTCTTGTTTTGCATGTTGCTTGACTATGTCATGTAGGTCGACAAAGTCATCGAGTGAGCTGAATTTCAGAAGGCCGATGTCTTTCATCTCATGATTAATCATTTCCTAGCTTTTTTCGAAATCAACCCATTTCTCCTGAATCTCCCGCTGAGGTTCCTGGGCCATTTTTACCTAGTATTCGGTCGCTTTCTTGATCCGATCTATGTTGTTGTCCCTCAGCACCCGAATGTCATGCTCTTGAACATCTTGACCCTTTTGAACTGCTCTGATGTAATCGATCCTTTCTATTACTTGGTGATCCTTCTCATACCACCTTTCCACGTCCTTGCAAGTTAGTAGTGCCATAAGGGTGTCTTCTTGGAAATCAAATGTACCTGTAGTGAAAAGGTGTTGTTCATTCGTGAATTGGTCATAGGCATCTTGAAACCCACTTCTCAAAAACACCGTGGCCTGTGTGGAGTCTTGATAGTATTTTTCCAAATGGCGTAGATGCTCCAACTCCGTAAGTGCAACGACCAACTCTTTTTCATCCATTCTTTCTCTATCCAATGTGGCATCTGTGATAGCCATCCCTGTGTCGATAATTTTAGATGTCTTAGCATGTTCTGTGCTGAGCAACTTCTCCTCTGTGGTGATGAGAATCAAACTATCCAATGTAAGCCTCCTCTTCTTACTAGTTCTCTTCATGATGGTTTTTCTCTTCCGGTCATAGGCAATCACTTGTATATCGAAGACCCCATCAAAAGGTTCAGGTATTTGTTGTTCTCCCTAGGTTAGAGTATTTCCCAGGCTCTCGACTGCATGTACATGTTCTAGGATGGGTTTATGAACTTCTTCCATATGTCCCGATGACTCAGCCTCTGTTTGTTGCTCATTGACTGGTAAGGTATCAACTAAAACTAAAGAACCAGGGATAGGTTCAATACTTACTTGGTAGTCGACCGTCGAAGTGTCGATTTCTTGCTAGGGAATTTCCTCTTTCTGGTCACCCGATCCTAGATCATCCCTCGAACTGTCTATTGGGGTTCCTGGTAAGTCGAATAGCTCAGTGTCTAAGACACCTTCAACCTCATGGTCGCTCTACAAAAGTTTTTGAATTGAAGCATTGGGACCTAGGGAAGATGCCTTCTCGGGTTCCTTTTCCTCTGTAATCTGCACCAGATTCACCAGGGAAACCTCCAAACTTTCCTCATCATCATAGATAGTTATTAAATCAAGAAAGGGGTTTGGTACACTTGTCCTACCTGGTGTCCTTTCTATCTTAGGCTGAGTTGAAATTCCCCATGGTGTCCTTTCTATCTCATGCTGAGCTGAAATTCCCCCCATTGACCTAATCTGTGGCGGTGGAACTTCATGGTTTTCTGGCCTGATGATTTCTTCAAGTTGTATTGGCTCTAGGCCACTTGAATCTCCTCTTATTTCGATTGGGTCATCAATGAGAATCCTCAAAATATCTACCAGATCAGGGTCATTCTATAACTAATCAATGATTATCTATGCCCCTTCTAGAAGGAGCAACCCTCTTCTTTGTGCCTATGTAGTCTTTGCCACTCTAATCTCTTCCTGAGCTCTGATAGGCCTCTTGATCCTACTGCTCTATTGTCTCCACTTATTCCTCCATGCTCATGGCATTGAACCTTGTCATATTTGGGTTGGCCATCTTATGTACTACCTCTTCCTAGTCCTGAGTTCACTCTGTGAAAATTTCATCCTCAAATTTATCATGCGCGTATGGCCAACAAGATGATACTTGTGAAGCATGTTGGAGGACTAGGCCTTTAGGGTCATGCTTGTGGAATCGGCCCATTGGGAACCTGAATTCAAGTTGGCTCAACCCTTCTTGTTTGGCTTGAGCAGTGTCCTTAACCAAATAAAACCCCACATGGAAACCGTAGGGTATGAAAGGCCCTTTTTTTTGTCCTTGACTAATGTGGCATTATAGCCCTGCAGGATGGTCTGATAACATATTTCTCCTACAATGAGCCGGTCTGGGACATGAGCAGGGAGTAGATGCGGTACTCCGATGGCTTCGAACACCCTGATATAGGTTTAGCATTCATCCAAATACCAATGGCCTACCTTCACTACCGTTTTGTTGGCTGCCGTGGATAATCTTGGGAATTCCTTTTTAAATATAATAAAATGAATACGAGTGATGAATTCATTGCATATGAGTGCGTAGATTTTTTTTTACATGTTCTCCCAAAGTATGCTTAAATAAACATGAACAGGGAGCTCCTCAACATGCCAGCTTAAATTCATGCTGGCGAAGACATTTCTTGCACAGATCACATCGAGTACATACAAGGCCATGTGGAAAGTGGGTGCTTCCCCTTATTTAAACGTTTGAGCCTGCTGTACACAGATGCTCAATTGTTTGGAAATTATTGCTCCCTAGTTGAAGCTGCTTCTGAAGATCGCCACTATGTATGCTAAGGGAATCCATGCTTCTGAAAACTTGGAGCAGTCCTTCTCTCCAAACAGTCGGTAGATGAGAGCCATCAAGTAGATGTATGGCTCCCTCAGGTTGATTGTGCCATACCAACCACTGCTCCGATTTATAAAAAAAAATTCCTGCTTCCACCATGAGGCCATCAGTCGACTGGTGTCGTGGAATTCATAGAAATTCACCATGAAGTTTGTGTTTAGATGCTCCTCTGGGTCTCTGAGTTTGTAGTACTTTTGGACTTCTGTCGGGAGGAAAACTTCGACACACCCACCATTCTCATCTTTGATCAAACACTTTTGCGCGTCTGTGTGGTTGATTAGCCACTTCAAAACTTCTATGCAAGGGAAAACCAGGGTTCTGCTGGCTACCATGTGCAAATGTGACCGTCGGATGTTTGGTAACACCTAGTCATCGAGCACCCTTACATCCGGGTCACTGTGTGGGATATACTCTGGTTACTCCTCCTGGTTGATTCTGTTGAAAAGGTCCCCCCACTGTGGGAGCATCACTTTGGATCTGGTGCTTGCTTTTGTATCATTGAAGACTGGAGGTTGAATAAAGTGTTTCTTTATTGAGGTTTTTATGACCGACTCTGCCCTGGGAGTGAACTCCAACTGACTTGCAGTACCAGGAGGATAAATTTCACCTGTTTCAACTTCCTTTAGCTTGGGTGCTCTCGACAAGCATCTGGTGGTTGGCTTTCTCAACGAAATTTTACCTGCAGCTAGAACATAGTTAGAGACCGTGTAAGAAAACAGATGCATATATAAATCACGACCGCCGAATTGACAAACTTGAATACATACCTCTGCAACTTGTTTAACCTACTTTTGATAATCTAAGGATCATCACAGTCTCAAGACGCTTGATTTCCTTCTTCGGATCCTCTGGAATTCAAACTTGTGCGCATAATGAAATTGTTCAAAATTGTTCTAAAGATTTAAACATGGATGAACTTACCTTGTTGCATCAACCATTTAATTTGGGTTATGAGTGTAGTTCTATTAAATCTGCCGCCAGATCTTTAAAGACATTTAAAATTAAATTTGATTGTGGGTTGATGACACGGGTTGTAACATGGCCTATCGATGATTTCAAATCGTTGTTGTTCAATCGGCACATGGGGTAGAAAAATATGCGGGATGAAGCATTAACTGGTCTATTGAATGTTAGAATCTGATCGTATCTTATGCCAAAAACATCCCATCATTTCGCTAGTCCAGCTGGTCAATCGGGGTTCGGGGTTCTACTTTGAACAATTTTCGTTGATATCCTCTTGCAAAAGATCTGATGCCGAATGATCTTTCCATATAGAGCTGACGTGGCAAGGATGACCTGGAGGTTTGACTAGGACATAAGAAACCTTTAGACGACTCGAGACGAAACTAGGTCATACGACGCCCTTACGTGATAAAGACACGTGGCACTTGAGACTGATGTCTTCATTTACTCATGTTAATCGGATTCAGAATTTCACAGACGTCGTACATAAGCGCATTAGGTGTAATGTTAGCTATAGATTCTTAGTTCGGATGTCAAGTTCTTTTAGACACAAGGTTTCATCTAACAAGTTCAAACACCCGACTTGGTTGATAAGGGTCATGAAAACAAAACAAAAATAAACCATTCCCCAAAGTGAAATAAATTTAGACAGTTAAAGAAAACAAGTTGTACCCAAAAAATGATAAAATTTCATAAGGATTTTAGGGTGTGTTGAGCACTCAACAAATGGCGATTTACTGGGCGAAAGCAGAATCTTTGTTCCTTCCTTGGGCTTAGCTGATGCAGAAGCTGGTTAAGAACCTAACTGGTTTTGCTTTTATCAGAGTCTCTCCTATCCTCGCATTTATAATTCCCTTGGTTCATGACTCCGAGCCCGCCTATGGGGTTTCGACCTTTATTCCACCTTCGTTCCTCTTGACCATGACCCACGCCCCCTTTTGACAAGAGTCGAGTAAAGCATTCACTGACACCGGGCCTTTTAATTATCATCATTTACTTGATGCAGTGTTGCTCTGATGCCAACAAGCATCCATAGCCCCGATGGAGTCACCCCGACATCACAAACCTTTCTCTGCTACTAGCGAGCATCCATAGCCCCGACGGAGTTATCTGCATACCCTCTCCTACTTCATGCTCATTTGATATAATTGATTTATTTTTGGCAGAGATGCTCGGAGCGAGTGGGAGAGGAGGACGTCTGTTATTTGCAAGATGAGATGGTTAAGGTGAAATTATTCCTCGCTTTGTTCCTGAGGTACATGTGGTGCTTTCCAACTTACCATCTTTCCCTTTAGGTTTTACCAGACCACCATGCAGACACTTCATCATTTGCCAAGGTTGTTTATTCACAATGATTAGATACATAACTTTCTTAAGAAAAATGTAGGTTGCCCAACGTTTCTTGTGTTGCATGTAGGCATGAGTTAGGAACAAAGTTTGCTACACCGTGTTGATTAAAGTCAACCAATGCCTTGTGGAACACAATGTTATTGGACAAAAATATCACACAAAATAAAAATAAAAATAAAGGACTCTACAATCAGCCTACCTAACACCTACACAATAACATAACATGAAAACACAAACATTTTTTTTTTAACAGAAATATTGTTTTAGGGCCTGGCCATTCACCGGGAGGGCTTCGAGTTCCCCCCTCAAATTTTGCAACCGATACATGCCTGCCCCAAGTTTCTTCGCTACTTGTAAAGGTTCGAGCCATATATTCTGAAACTTTGAATGTTTTCGCTTCGGTTCATTTGCACTATCCCATTTCAGGACTAAGTCTCCTTTCAAAAATTTTCTCTTTGGCCTTATGCTTGTCAAACCACCTTTTAACTATTTGTTGATGAGTGATGAACTTTGATTTTCCTTTCTCCCTTTCTTCTTCCAGCACGAGGAGGATATCAATTCTTTGTTGAATAAATGATGAGGGTTGTCCTCTAGATCCCTGAGAAAGTTGAAGAGATGGAAGGTATAGCCCGTTCCTGAGAATGGTTTCTTGTCTGTATACCAGAAAGTATGGGGAGTTCCCTATAGCTTCCTTGGGTGTTACTCTATCGGCCCATAAGGCATAATGAAGTGAACTATTCCAATTCCTCTGATTGTTCGCAATTGTTTTCTTCAATATCCTCACTAGGTTCTTATTGGTTGATTCTTCCACTCCATTCCCCTATGGATAGTAGTTTGCAGAGTATTTGATTATGATTCTTTTATCTAGAGAAAAATCCGTTAGCAGGGTGGAAGAAAAGTAAGTGACATTATAAAAAAAAAGAATGGAAGGCATACCGAACCTTGTGATCAGTTGTTGTTCTATGAATTGAATTACGACCTTTTCATTTACGTGAGTCAGAGGGATGGCCTCTTCCCATTTTGTGAAATAGTCCGTAGAAGTCAGTATGTATCTATGTTGTTTTGAAGAATTCGGTGTAATTTTCTCTATGACGTCTAACCCCTATTGCTTGAATGTCCTGGATATGGCCACTCATTGGAGTGGGACAACTGCTCTCTTTTCCCTCCTCGCGCTTATTTGACAAGTTTTGCAGTTTCTAGCGTACGTATGAGTGTCCCTAAACAGAGTAGGCTAGTAATAGTTGGCCCTTAGTATCTTGTGAGCGGTAGTATTCCTTGCAAAGTGTCCACCTGTAGGACCATCATGGAGCTCCTTCAAAACCTTGTCTGTGTCTTCTCGTTCGATACATCTCAAAAGCACCCCATCATAATTAGAGCACTGAATTTACGAGGCGATATTGTGCCGATTTTAGTCTGAGAGCTCTCCTTTCCTTAGGGTTTAGGTTTTTTGGGCAAGTCTCATGATGCAGGAGATAAATTAGTTTTCCATACCAACACTCATGCCCTGGGGGAATATACAAAGATTCACTACACCACAACGCCAACTCATTCTCCCACCCAGAGTCTTCATTTACTTGGTCTTGGGCTTCAATGACCAGTTTACACAATCCTTGTCCCTTAACCAATTTGGCAGGTTTTATATCTAGATCAAATTCTTGGAAACTACCATCCAATTTCCTCTTCTTTCCCCCATCTCTTGTTGAGTGAATAGGGATCAGAGTGTAGGATGAGGCACAATGAATTTGGTGTGATTTTTTAGGATGTAAGATCTGAAATGTTTTACTTCTTTGTATACTGCATAAGCTTATTTGTCTATATTAGGGTAATTCAGTTCAACTCTTGGAGATTAGTGCTCATAAATGAGATCGGGGCCTCATTGTTGTCATCATCCTTCTGAGTTAATACTATAGCTAAAGATTGGTCGGAGGCAAAAGTATAGAGGAAAAAATATTTGCTAAAGTCGGGACTTCGCAACACTGGAGCTTGAGATATTGCAGTCTTGATATTGTTGAAATCATATTTTCGCTCGTCATCCCACTTAAATTCAACATCCTTGCGAATCATTTTTTGTAAGGGTTTGATGGTTTCAGCAAAATCGGTGGTGAACTTCCTCACAAAATTGATTTTCCCAAAGAAGGATTGCATAACCTTTTTGTTGTGGGGTAAGGGAAGTTGAGATATTTCCTTAATTCGTTCTGGGTCTATGTGAAT
Organism: Picea sitchensis; assembly: GCA_010110895.2. Lineage (NCBI taxonomy): Eukaryota > Viridiplantae > Streptophyta > Pinopsida > Pinales > Pinaceae > Picea > Picea sitchensis. The sequence goes on along the minus strand of SNQJ01S0152635.1, from coordinate 13,407 downwards.
TCCTACTTGAGATATAATATGACCTAGTAATTTCCCTTCCTCAACACCAAAGATAGTTTTTTTAGGGTTTAGAGATATACCATATTTTCTACACCTTTCAAAAATTTGGGTTAGATGTTGGATGTGATCTGCTTTATTCTTTGAATACACAGTCACGTCGTCCAAAGTGACTACAAGAAACTTGTTGATTAATCCTCGAAAAGCCACGTCCATGGCCCTCTGGAAGGTTTCCCCTGTGTTAATTAACCCAAAGGGAATGCGTTTATAAGCAAAGGTTCCCCTCTTGGTTCGGAAGGTAGTTTTCAATCGGTCTTCCTTTGAAACTAGAACCTGGTTGTAACCTGAAAACTCATCTAACAGGGAGAAAATTTCCTAACCAGACACGGTCTGCAAGAGATGTTCCATTGGTGGGACTGGTTAGTTATCCTTTTCTGATGCTTTGTTGAGGTTTCTGAAATCCACAAACAGATGGATTTCCCCAGACTTTTACCTGATAGGAACCAAATTTGCTACCCAGGCAGAGTGTCTAACCTGAAAGATAATTTTAGGATATAGTAATTTCTTTAACTTCTGACACATGAGGGGTTGTAGGGATGGGTGGTACTTCTGAAGCTTCCATTGGAATATTTTTACTCCAGGTTTTAAGGGGATTGTGTGTTGAATAATGTGAGTGTCATAAGTTTTCAGATCTCGGTAGGATCACGCGAAAACATCTTGATATTCTCTGAAAAGTTTGAGATAGGCTTTCATTTCTTCTTTAGACATTGTCTTGCCTAGATTTATATTCTTAGGATTTTCCGGGGTTCCTATATTTATAATGTTGTACATGGGACATGATCTCCCTATCTTTGTGTTTGTTAACCCTTTAAATCTCTCCCTTAAATCAAAGAGGTTCTCCAAATTGGCCACCCCTTTTGGTATCGTGTGAAACTTGGGTATGTTACTAGAGTGGTATGTTTCACATCTTTGTTCCCGGGAATCAGTTTCTACTAATTTCTCTCAGAAAACTTCATCGTCAATAACCAAGTCCTTAAAATTTTCCTTATTGGTTAGGAAGTTTATAATCTATTCATCTCCTTCAAAGACCTTCCAATTAGAAATATTGTTGGGCATTGATGGTTTGTAGAGTAGTTCCACAATGAACCTAGAGGCTTCATAATATTCTAAATGGGATAGCCTTGAAGCAACAGTCGCCAGAGAATCAACATGAGTATTCTTTGTTCTGGGGATCGCTATAACATTGAAGGCTTCAATTTTTTTTATTAGCCTGTGCACTTCCTGTTGACAATTCCTCAGGTGGGGAGAGTTTCAATGTATAGTATTCTTTACTTGCCTAACGATAATTTCAAAGTCCCCGAATTTTTTAAATTCTTTAACGTTAAATTCTATGGATTTCTTTAGTCCTTGCACTAAAGCTTCATACTCGACAGTATTATTATTGCATTCAAATTCTAGTCTGCAGGACAAGAAATTTCATTTCCCCTTCAGATCAATGAGGATACATCCTGCTCACAACCCTTCTTGTGATTTAGACCCATCAAAGTACAGGTTTGAAACTTGTGAGCAGAAATGATCAGATTCTCCATGCCTACTAACCTCCTTCTCTCCACCTATTTTGTCTGTGGTTTCCAACAGAGGTTCTTGACAGAAGAGAGTTTCTTCCGCCGCTACTGGTAGATTTAATTGAAAATCCATTTCGGTGTTTTGAGTAAGAGGTACATCAGATGAGAGAGGGGAGAAATTACTTAAATCAGAATCGCAGGAGTATTTTCCTAACATGGGGAAATCTGTCGACGAGGGTTCGTTGAGGGCTTCTAAATCGGTGACAATATGTTTGAGATACCTTTGCCTATCGATCCTAATCATGTTTGTGTGTCCCTTTAATGGAAACCAGAGGTGAGCCCAGTCCGTGCTAAAATATCCATTCAACTTCTCAGACCAATCTCGACTAAGTAGCAGTCTATAAGCTTCTGGTATATCCACTACAATGATGTCAATCACTTGAACAAATTTCGGGTGTGTATCCATTCTGATCATGACATCCTTGAGTTCTCCAATAACTTTTACAAGATTTTTGTCTAGTTGTATAACATGTTTATCACTTTTGAGCAGGACTGCGTTTAGTTTCTTGCAAATAGATAATGGCATGACATTGGAGGATGCCCCTGAGTCAAGTAAACAATCATGGAGGTTTCTGTTGAAGACTTCAAACATCAAAAGGAAGGGCGGGACAAAAGTTTTTTCTTTTTTATCTACAGAGCAAGTGTTCACATTTGGCTTATTTTTCAGATCTGTGAGAGCTGGATGTTCCCCTTGGTCAGTTCTTGTTATAGGGGTTTCTACTGACTTCAAGGCCTGTAACGGAAAATCCTTTTCCTGGGGAATTCTACACATGTCCATGACCGATACATTTGCCTTCAATCTTTTTAAATCTTCTACTATGTTGTAGTCTAGCTTGGGTGATTCTCGTGTATGGATGTTTATAGGATTTCTTTGGGAGACAAAAGGTGCTTTCGGGTGATCGGTTGTTTGCTTTCCTCTCGAATTTTGGGAAATGGAAAGGTAATTTGAGACTGACTGACCCCTACTTCACGTTTTCACAGCCAAAACCTTAGCGATTGGTTCTTGAACCTCAAATATATCATCAGAAGGCATTGGCAAGTCTGGATCCCACATCAACATAGTTGTTTCTTCCGGCGGGTCAACTTCTTCCTAATCAACAATATTCACTGATGAGCCGCTTGATTGTTCGGTAAGGGAAAATTCATCTAGGAACCGATTGGCCATCAAATTAATGGCATGCACCCATTGTGGACAATCTCTTTTAGAATGTTTCTCTTGATGATAGGTACAAAAAGAGTCGGATGCTACATTGCCCAGGTTGATGTTTGAGTTGGTCGGGGGAGGTTCAATTGCTTTGAATGGTGGGTTTCTTTTAAAAAAGGGCTTATAAGGCCTTTGACCTTGGTTTCCTTCCCATGCACTTCTTTTCATGTCCATGATTTCATTTGACAACTTCTTTATCATCCATTGTAGGTCTTCTATGTCTCCACTTCCCTTTTTGGGACCTTGTTCAGTTTGTTTCCTTGGGGGTCTAGTCAACAAGAGTCCTCTCCTGGGTGGAGGTTGAGATTCCTTCTTAACTAGTGAGACCTAGCCCTCTTTACATCCCTTCATTTGGAATTCAATTGTTTTGGCTTCCTTGAAATTTTCAACAGGGTATGCTTGGAACCCGTTTTTACAAACATGGAAATAGAAGCAGGGAGAGCATTAACATATACTTCAATTTGCAACTCCTGAGTGGGTATAGCTTTGTGTTGAAATTTGTTCAAGATAGTGGAAAATAGTTGATTGAAGTCTTTAACCTTTTATTTTGACCTCATGGTGGCAGTGAACAGTTCATCCATTAAAGCTCCTATAGCGGTTTCTTCTGCAAATTTGTCTAAAAAATCTTTTTGGAACTTTGTCCAACTCGTTATGGGCCCTACAGACAAGTTACAATACCACATGGAGGCTGAATTCTCAAAGGTATATGGAAAAATCATTCATACTACATCTTCATGTTGGACATTCATAAGTCTAATAGCTAGTATGAACTTCTTAATATGGTCTTCAAGCAATCCAGAGGTTTCAGGGTCAAACTTGGAGAGTAACTTTTTTGGATGTCGAGGGAGATTATGCACTCGTCCGGGGATTTATAGAGCATCCTTGGTTAACCAAGGTTGACTTTTTTGAGGTGGGTTTCCCCTTCATTCATTATGATCATTGTTATCCTCCATGTCGTCCGACTCCAAAGCTGAGCGATCCGATCTAAACCCTTCCTCGTCAGATCCAAAATCGTCAGGCTCAGAGTAGTTACTAGCTGGTGTTTCGGGGATCAGATTAAGGGGATGTTCGATCTCGGTGAGGGCGAAATCTATCAGGTCTTCTACTGTATGAACAAAAACATAGTCGGGGGTGTCAACCACTGGTCTGCTTAATTTTTTTTCTATGAGAAAGTAATAGAGCTAAGGGTAATGATCCAATTTACCGCGCACAAGCTGTTGTGATTCCTCTGAACTGGTTCAACTCCTCGTGGGGAAGAGCGTAAGGTATTTCAGGGAATAGTTGTCTTCCTCTTGTTGGGGTGAGTTACTCATTTTAGGAGTACTCAGTGTGTGTGGGTTGTCTTGAAAATGACTAGCCATGCATGTGGGATGTTTTGAATTTGTAGGCTATTCAAAATATTATATCAGAAATATTATTAGCCATTCATTCAACATGCCTTCCTTCTAGCGCCAATTTTGTTGAGGGTCCTAAATCCCTTTAACTCAACAACAGGAAGCAAACCCGCCACAGAGGCCCAATTAGACTCTACAACATTTGATGGTGGAATGGTTCTCCAGATCTTTCGATCCGACCAATTTATCGATGGGCTTTACGTATTGATCTACAAGATAACTTCTTGCAAAAGTTCTTCCGTCAGTTTAAATGTTCTCTTTTTGTATTTTCTTTTATTATATGGGTCTGATAAAAGGATGTGTGCTGGTATAAACCAGTTGGTAAAATGGGGTTCTTAACTACTGAAGAAGGCTGAGCTTGGGATAACCCGTGTGCTCAAGCATGCAGACAAAGATATTCACACCTGTGACAAGCCTAGAACTAATACATCAACTTGCTGGTATTTCAATTATTGAATGAGATACAATTATTGAAAGAAGACATACATGCAATAAAATGATGGCAAGAAAAATAGTTTCCTTAACTCTAACATTAATCACACATTAACCAGACATTAACACAACAATTTGCTTTCATCATTAGAGACAAGAACTACAAAAATATTGAAACAACTAATTATCGATAGATTCAAATCTCTTACTCATTACAACATCCATTCATGAAATAAAGTCGGAAGTAATTCCTCCTCAAATCCAATCACACACGTATTTGATGAAAAACAAAATCTTATCTCCAGTCCTAAACATGACTTCTCAATTAAGGTAGTTTAGAAATAGTTCTTTACAATTCAAAAAATGAGGGTCTTTGTAAAAACCATCGACCCTTGCTAAAAGGTCAATCCTCTTATTTATAATGAATCATTAACTAAAAATAACTACTACAAGTGCATGCTAAGTAAAACAAAATATCACCACATGGNTGTGACAAGCCTAGAACTAATACATCAACTTGCTGGTATTTCAATTATTGAATGAGATACAATTATTGAAAGAAGACATACATGCAATAAAATGATGGCAAGAAAAATAGTTTCCTTAACTCTAACATTAATCACACATTAACCAGACATTAACACAACAATTTGCTTTCATCATTAGAGACAAGAACTACAAAAATATTGAAACAACTAATTATCGATAGATTCAAATCTCTTACTCATTACAACATCCATTCATGAAATAAAGTCGGAAGTAATTCCTCCTCAAATCCAATCACACACGTATTTGATGAAAAACAAAATCTTATCTCCAGTCCTAAACATGACTTCTCAATTAAGGTAGTTTAGAAATAGTTCTTTACAATTCAAAAAATGAGGGTCTTTGTAAAAACCATCGACCCTTGCTAAAAGGTCAATCCTCTTATTTATAATGAATCATTAACTAAAAATAACTACTACAAGTGCATGCTAAGTAAAACAAAATATCACCACATGGCGCTTTCTATTTTCTATCTCCTAAGAATCATCAAATAGTTTTACTGAAGTGGATGACTCTTCTCATACTCCACCATTTGACGAAGAGTTATTTGCATGTGTTGGAATATGAGAACCTGTGTTGGTCCATCGTGGCTGAAAGGATTTCTTTTACTTCTATCACCCATGCTCGGTACTTTACTATTTTGACACTTAACCAATGCAAAACTGCTCGATCCTTGATCAGACGCTCCATGAAATGTTGTACTTGACCTGGTGCCATGGTCGCCACCTTTGCTATCTCTATTTTCCATGCCGATTCTTGTTCTGCATGTTGCTTGACTATGTCATGCAGGTCGACAAAGTCCTCGAGTGAGCTGAATTCTAGGAGGCCGATGTATTGCATCTCCCAATTACTGTTTTCCCATCTTTTTTCGCAATCAACCCATTTCTCATGAATTTCCAGTTGAGGTTCCTGGTCCATTTTTACCCGGTATTCGACCGCTTTCCTGATCCAATCTATGTTGCTATCCCTCAACACCTGAATGTCGTGCTCTTCGACATCTCGACCCTTTTGAACCGTGCTGATGTAATCGATCCTTTCTACTGCTTGGTGAGCCTTCTCATACCACCTTTTCATGTCCTTGCAGGTCTCAAGTGGCATAAGGATGTCTTCTTGGAAATCAACTATACTTGTAGTGAAAAAGTGTCATTCATTTGTGAATTGGTCATAAGCATATTAAAACTCACTTCTCAAAAACAACATGGCCTGTGTGGAGTCTTGATAGTATTTTTCCAAATGGCGCAGATGCTCCGACTCCTTAAGTGCATCGAACAACTCCTTTTCACCCCTTCTTGCTCTATCCAATGTGGCATATGTGATAGCCATCCATGCACCGATAAGATCAGATGTCTTGGCATGTTCTCTGCCGAGCAACTTCTCCTCTGTGGTGATGAGAATCGAACTATCCAACATAAGCCTCCTCTTCTTAGTGGTTCTCTTCATGATGGATTTTCTCTTTCGGTCATAGGAGGTCGCTTGTATATCAGTGACCTCATCAACAGGTTTGGGGATTTGTTTTTCTCCCCAGGTTAGAGTATTTCCCAGACTCCTGACTGTGTGTACCTATTATAGGATGGGTTCCTAAAGTTCATCCATATGTCTCGATGGCTCAACCTCCATTTGTTGCTCATCGATTGGTGACGTATCATCCAAAATTGAAGAATCAGGGATAGGTTTGGTACTTGCTTGGTAGTCGATGGTCGAAGTGTCGATTTTTGCTGTGGAATTTCCTCTCTCTAGTAACCTGATCCTAGCTCATCCCTCAAACTGTCTATTGGGGTTCCTGACAAGTCGAGTAGCTCAGTGTCTAAGATACATTCGACCTCATGGTCGCTCTACAGAAGGTTTTGAATTGAAGTGTCGAGACCTAGGGAATATGCCTTCTCGGGTTCCTTTTCCTCTGTAATCTGCACCAGAGTCACTAGGGAAACCTCCAAACTTTCTTCGTCATCATAAATAGTTATTAAATCAAGCAAGAGGTTTGGCACACTTTTCCTACCTGGTGTCCTTGCTATCTCTGGCTGAGTTGAAATCCCCCCTGGTTACCTGATCTGTAGTGTCCCCAAGGCCGAGCCCTGTTGCAAATCAGGATATATGAAATGAATTGTAAACATGTTCTATAGGCTGGTGAGACGAGTTTTGTATAAGCTGGTAGGGTTATGTGTTTGTTAGGCCAGGGAGCCTAAGTGTAGAAGGCCAGGAGCCTGCTGATGTACTTGTATGTATGCAGAATGATTAATAAAATATAAACACCGCCAAGTGCAGACCGACTGATCTGAAAATAGAAGGCTGACTTGTTATGCTATGCAAGAACCCTCTACCTCATAAAATAAAACCTTAACAGGACCTTGCTTCATGTGTTCAAATATGCAAGATAGTTTATGTGTTTAGTTTATGCTTCTTCTTTGCAATGTATGTGTGAGGAATGTTATTTTACAAGGTTAAACATGTGTTATAAATCAATACACAGCAATATAAAGTGCAGCAAATAACACATCAAAATCACAACAATACCAAGATGATAAAGGAGTTCACCCCTCTCTGCGCTACATCTCCTTGAGCCTCCTTCAATGGACTTGGCTCTTTGGGATTAGTTTGTAAAATGCTCTTTACAAGATGTTGCTCAACTCCAATGGATTTATAGACTGTACCATTGGATTCAGAATACATAAAACCCCCAAAAATGACTGTTAAAACTTTGCAAATGGATCTTGCCTCATCCAGCAATGACCTCTTCTACATGTGACCTCCAAGCTTCCCTGAGCTTTAATGGAGAAAAAATACCTGTAGAAGTCCTCCAATGGATCTGAAACCTATCCCAATGTGTTCATAGCATAATAAATAGTCAATAATGACTATTCAGTCTCAGAAAATGGATATGTGCTCATCAGAGCAATGCCTCAAACAATGAGGGCTTTAAGGCTCCCTGGAGCTTCCTCAAGATTCAATGCTTAAAAACCTGCATAAGGAGTCTTCAAATGCCTGTGAAAACATCACCAATGGACTGAGAATGTCCAAAAACCCCTAGCTGGGCTTTTACAGCACCTGATTTGGTCAAAAACTCCAAAAGTTATGCCTTCTGCCATTTTTTCCCTTCAAGCTCTGTTAATGGTTCGCCATTCTGTACCTGTGGGTGAATGAACTTGGCCTCTGAGCGTTTTCGGTGCCTAAACTCAGCACCCACGTGCGTCCCGCAAAACGCGCCAATTTGTCGAATGGTTAACGAAAACAAATCCCCCGAGGACGGAGGTGTTGGGCGCATGGGGCCATGTGGCCAAGTCCCAGCGCGAATATAGGCTAACTGTTGCCAGGTTGAATTTGGGCTCGACACTTGTCGGGTGTGTGAATCAACCGTTTGAATCACCAAACCAAAACCCAAAACACACGCATAAAAACAATGGTCATATGTAAACACGTAATATAGCCGGGTTCAAATTTAATACCCACGCGCAATCCATTGAATGGTGGTCACAAATAATACAACCGCGCGATGTGTATTACCCGGTCACATATAACGGTTAATACAACCGTGGCTAGGGCTGCATAGGAAATGCGCGCCATTCCACACTATAACTCCCCGCGATAGTCATATGGTAAAACAAATAGAACCACGGGTTTAAATCATATAAACAAACCCGCGAGCGCCCAATAATCAAAGGAAATGGTCGTATGAAGTAAACCACCCGACCAAGGGCTAACTCCATGTATAACCCACTCCGCGCATATATATAAATGAAATGGTTTACGGTTTAAATAAATGTAACCCCCCGCGTGTTGTTTGCATGGGTCACATGTAATACCAAATGTAACCCCCCGCGTGTTGTTTGCATGGGTCACATGTAATACCAAATGTAACCGCGGCATACAATTTTTAAAACGCGCTCTATTTTACAACGGGCAGGGTCATATGTTAACCCATTGGAACCGTGGGCTGTATAATTTACAATCCCCCGCGTGCACAAACGTTTGGATAGTGGCCACATGCTAATGCATAGAACCGGAGTTTACCTCCACCCGAAGCCCGTGCGCAAATGCATAATCCAGTGGTCATATGTGTTTCGATGAAAACCTCGGGCCGGGGCATAGCCCCGGCCCGACCCCCCGCCGATTGAAATCATATATGAATTCAAATTAATTAAAATACATATGTTAAACAAGTAACAACGTGCGGCGTAGTGGTTGGCGGAATATATAAAATCTTTGACTGTGGGAGGAGGTCCGGGGGTCGAACCCCGCGGCCTCCATATAAATTTAACAAACAAACCCAAAAGCCAATTCCGGGGTGCCACGTGGCGGCCCATGATTGGGCCACGTGGCACCCAACTATTCGACAATGAACTGCCACGTGTCAACATATAACTCGTTCAGTTGTCAACCAATCACAACTCGCCACGTCAGCTGTCACGAATGTACCATCATGCCACGTCACTGTACGGCCGCCACGTCAGCTGTACGGCCTGCCCAGTGAGCACACTTTTTTTTCCTGTTTGGCGATTCAAACAGATCGCGATAAATTCTCCATACAGACTCCGTTTGTGAAAATAAATATACCGCCGGAATCAGGAGAACGAGATGGACGCAATGGCACCATTTTCGTCGTATTCCGAGCACTTTGAATTTTGAGCAAATTTTTGACCCCTGGTCCAGATTTTGATCACCGACCACGATGAATGAGTGAAGGGGGACTAAGCATCCACAGAGTGGGCAAGAAACTAGGGGCTGGAAGGTGGGAAAAGGGGCTAAGTGTTGAGCCTAGGGGGCTTAAGCCTGGGAAATAATATTTTAATATTATTTCAAAAAGAGACATGTGCATTTCTGTTTATCCTAAGTTTGGAAAGGGAAAGCGTGCAAAAGGGATGCAGGCTGATGGAACGCATGCAGTTCCAAGGGTGACAAGTGTTAGCCCTGGTGCATGCAGATAAAACGGCCAAGATGAGTCGTGAGGGGGATTCCTCCTCCATTCCACCCGATTGCTTGAGCGTGTACAGGCTCTGAGCAGTACGATTAACTCGACCTCTGCAAAGAATACCTGGCGCATCCCTGAGAGCTGAAAAGCCTGTGATTGTTCTGAATAATCCGTACCTCTCTGTCCCAAAGCCGTGACCGTCAAGACCCATTTGCCATCGCCGAACCAGTTCGAGGAAGCCTGTATCTGGCTCTGAGGAAACTGGTGTATTCCTCTGTTCTGGAACGGGAAATTAAATAGTCTGTGTTGATTTTGGGAATAGCCTGTGTGTGTGTTGAATTTTGAAAGGCCGAAACATCCTCTGTCTGAGCACCGATCCTATGTGTGGAGCCAATCCGTGAGACCATCCGCCATTGTTAAACCTGCTGGATAGCTCGTGACTGTTTTTCCCGTGGGTTGTTGTGACCACGCAGTACTGGACTGCGTGAGGCTTGTTGGCCTCTGACCGACTTCTCCAGGTGAGAGAGTGCATAGAGGGAGGAGAGCACTCCTGGAAGGAACCCTGTAGCTGCCATAGAGCCCAGAGACTTCCGATCCGGTCTGTTCCTGTAACCCAAGGTAAGGGAGACTGGCAGCCGAAGGACTGTCCACGTGACAGAGAAGGTGCACTCTCCTGGGGTGGAACAGGCATGTGGGGAATTAGGGTCTGTGGGCAGTGAGTGAGGGAGATTCCTGGGAGAGCTTTCTTCCTGGTGGTTGCGTATGACTGAATTCCCTGTAACCTCAGCCTGAGTCTGAATTCCTTGCCCTGGGGTGGAGCTCAGTCCCAGCTCGGGCGTGACCCACTGTTGAGTTGAGGAGAAGTGCGGTCTACGGCTGGGAGGTTCGTGGGAGGCCTGCATTTGGTTGGTGGATTTCTCCACTGTCACAAGATAAGTGTTTAATTATATTTTTACTACATTTTAGCATGACTATACTGGATATGTTATCATGTTTTCCGCTGTGTAAATGAATTACTGTTGAATGCTATGGCTAGTTTAATTGTAGTAGTAACTTATATATTTTACTCTGAGATTTAAGTGTGTTTAATTGTTTAAATGCATGTGCTTATAATGTATGTACGAATTATGTAAAAATCCATGTATAGAATGGTAACTGAGAGGTTTGAAAACCTCGGTTGCGAAAAGGGTACACTACAAATTGGTATCAGAGCCAAGGTTTCGACACTGAGCCTTGATGGGCCAGTGGAGTGGTCTTTAGACCGAGAATGCGATGGGAAATTGGGTCTGGAATGGCCAATTTCAGACCCTGGGTTACTCCGAAGCGTCAAGGAGATACTTGACGAGTTTCTTTTAAAACTCAAGAGGTATGGCGGCGTTATGAAACCGCATCCAGTATGGTATGAGTCCACAGGGAGAGAGGACTCCACACCGGTGGTGTTAGAACCGTAGGATCTATTCGGGAGGGAAGGCGAACCCTTGTAACCGTCAGATCTGGAGAATGTGCACAAGGTTTAAAGAGTTTGGATACTGCACAGGAGGTTATGGCCACACCAGGAGTTTAAACTCGGGAGGATCGTGAGTCGTAGGATCACTGTGGGATTACCCGTCAACCATCCGAGTTGACAGAAGTTGCACAGGGTTTAAGTCCTCATGGGTAGAGGAGAAGTCCCGGAGAGTCATCGGGATATTGGAGTCATTGGGGTTTTAGAAGTCGAGAGAACCGAGACCTTGTGAGTCTCGAAACACCGAAGAAATCATAGCCGTGAATCTCGTGTGGACACGCGTCAGAAGATCCGAAGAGAGTCGGAAATCGGCGTATCGGAGATCCTGAGGACAGGATAATCTTGCAACTTGAAATCGCGAACCGCGATATCCCGACAGGCTAAGGAAGTAGCGTGGGGCCACGATGGAGTCGGTGACGTGGACAAGTGGCAGCCATCGGAGTCATTGGGATATTGGGGATCCTGGTGACAAGGTGTTTATGCACTTTGGATTTGTGAAGTCTGAAACCCCGATAGAGAGGAAAGTACCACCGTGCGACCAGCTGTCAGCACGCCGGAAAGGAGGGAAGCGCCATTGTGGGAGCCAGCTGTCCGTATAGCGGCGAGTCGGGATTTGGAGAATTGAGAATCGCGGGGACAAGAAGTCCAGGCATTGTGAAACGCCAAACCCCGAAACCTCGACGAAAGGTTTGACGACGGTCACGGGGTAGAGGTCACATGGACCTTGTCTTAACCGCGAAGGGGTAAGGAAAAAGGCGCATCGACAAATCGGGGATCGAAAATTCGTGAAAACAGGAACTCATGTTGTCAAGGATCACGAAACCCTGACACCCGAAGCTTCAATCGGGAAGATGTACCCCGTAGGCACCTAAAGAGAACCACGTGCTAGCGAGTGTGAAGACAAGGCAAGAGGGGTGGGACCCCAATGACGTCATTAAAAGCGACGTGGACCCTCCTGAATGTACCACGTGCCACGAGGTTGAAGGACGACAGTTGTGCTGTGGGCCCGGAGAATAAAGTAACTTGCGATTTCGGGAGCTCGCGAGATAAAGGCATAAGAGCTTGACATGGAAACTCGCGAAGTCGCGAAGTAGCAAGAACGAGAGGAGAAAGGTCAACATCTCTCCTCGGGGTTTCATGAAAGGGAGGTGTCAGGGTTGGATACCACAACTCACGAAGGTGCAAATAGCGAAGGGTGCTAGCAGGTAGCCCTAGACTACGGTCATGCGTAGCAGACCCTAGCGAGGAGAGAGCCATACCCTTGTCGCATCTTGGTATATCGACGTTTAGAGGAATGAGTCGAAAGTTTTCGACTCACGAACTCGCGATGTCACGAGTTGCGAAAAGGGTGACTTGGGTTTCGTATATTTAACCGTCGGATCTTCGTGGATCGAGATTCCGAAGTTCCAAAGCCCCAGAAATTGCAGAGCCAGACAGAGCTTAGAAAAACTTTGTGAAGATGAAATGTCTTTCGTTCTTGTTCGTATTAGTTTTAAATGTCGTGGATTGTTCCTGAAGTGTAATGGCCTGAGAAATTTTGAAATTCATTGCACAGTGCATGTGCAGAATTCAACGAAGGCAAGAACTCCAGTTAATCAACGCCGAGTATGGAGTGGGGAAGAGTGCAGATTACCACTGAAATGGAAGACGAACGGGAAGGAAAGGATGTTAACTTAGGAGTCGAAGGATCGAACTCCAATGGGCATGGAAAAGAGATGGATAAGGAAGGACATATGATGCAAGTCATCGAAAGATTGCAGAAAGATGCCCAGGCTCGCCTAGCTGATAGCCGAAAGCTCGTG
>SNQJ01S0152634.1:3939-26827 GCA_010110895.2 Picea sitchensis | reverse complement strand
CTTAAGACCATCTTCCTATTCATGTTCATTCTCTGGAATAAACCTACCAAGGCATACAACATCTCTTTGGATTTATTTTTATTATATAAGTGAGGAACTATATGATCCTTCAATGAATCCAAGAGTACTCACTCGATTTTGATCTCCTTCTTTTGCTACACAACCAAATCTGTAAGATATGTTGGTGGAACAACTACTTTTTCCACTAACTCCCAAAGGTCATACTCCTTTAACGCCAAAGTCATTATTTATTTCCAAGATAGGAGGTTGGATGCTCCATCCAATCTGTCTTAAACTCTTAGAGGTGTTGCTTCCATCCCTTAGACCTAATAAACTTCCCTAGAAATAACCCGCTACTGAAATTACCCTTATACTAAACTGTATGCATCTGTCTCCATTGAAACCCATGTCTGTACGTGACTTTCCTTACTTGAACTCGTGTATGTACACACATGTGCTTACTTCTACCCATGTATACATGACTGTATCCAAATACACCCATGTATGTACATGTCTGTTCCTTCTCCAACCTGTGTATAACTATGTAAAACTGCAAAACCCTAGTTCTACCTCAGTATGTTTGTTTCCCTGAATTTCGTACTTCGATTTATTTTGCTAGTTATGGATCTGCTAAGATATCCTACATATATGATAGATCTTCTATAAACTGCAATGGATCTAATATTTTTCTTCCTCTCAGAGAATGCGCTCTGATACCATGTTGAAATCCTCTTACTCCAATCTTAGGAATCTTGTTATCTATTGATTTCCTTACATTAAATCATATTAGAAATTCACAAAACAAATATAGACTACTGGAATATTCAACTCAAATAAATATAGTGGATGAAAAAATAGAAACAAAATAATTCACATATAAACACCAATATTTTTGGGAGATACCCCTTGAAAAATCTTGAAGGGAAAACCATTGTTGAGATGATTTTATTCTAGTAAAATTAGGGCTCCCATAACACAGATAATGACCCACTGAGAGAAACACAACTGGAGACAAACCTGGAAATGTCTGATTTGTTGTATGACCTAGATATGACACACCTTTTGAGGTGTATGCATCTTCCCTTAACTAAACCCATGCATACATGCATATCTCTATTGAAGCCCATGTACATGATCTCAAGGACTGTATGTAAAAATCTATATGTCTCAACCCTTTCTTGTGGCTTCAATCTATTGAAACCCATTTTTAGCTACCTCCATTATTTCTTCTCCTTGACCCGATCTCTAGATTGAAGTCCTTCTCTACCTACCCAAGATCTCCTTGAATCACAATGCTTCGTGATCCAACCCTTTGAGAAAAAGTCCTTCTCTGCTCTATGCCAAGTCTTGTCAAGTGTCTTCTCAATTACCCTATCCTTGATTTTTATAATGTTGAGATATAACCTAACCCCAATATTCAAAGTGATTGATGAATGAGATTACTTCTCACCTCACTTATGATCAATGGCTAAGATTAAATGCTAAGTTTTATCATTTCCTTAAATAAATCAATTAATTAATCAAATAAATTTACTTTAGTAATTCCTTTAATTAATGTAAAGTCAAGGATAAAATGATTTGAATGATTTACACAAGTCTAGACACATAAACCTATGCAGAAATACCTGTCTGATGCTACTATGCATCAACATTTCATAAATATGAAAGTGAAAATTTTAATTGTCTCTTTCTCATTCATTCAAATTTCAGCGAAATTAAATAAAAGAGAATATGGATATTTCCTTGGGAAACATTTTTCAACAAATAAATTTTCTAATACGTCCCAACTAGTGATGGTTCTGGGAAACAATGAATAAAAACATTCATAGGAATTTCCTTTGAATTATTTTCATAGGACATGGGAAACTTATCCACAAAAATATTTGACAAAGGATGAACCTCTCTTTGCAAATTGGAGGGATTTTTGTGCAACCATTTCTTTCTTTGGGGACCTTCTCCCTTTTCCTAGTAACTTGAAAAACGTTTTTTGGGCTTCTTGGGGAAGGAAAAATATCATCACACCATGATATAAACTCTTTGATGGAGTTGTCATATGGATCTTCTTGTAATTATAGAATAGTTTTAATGGAGTTTCCAGGGCCTTCATCACAACATGAAATAAAATCTTTGGTGGAGTTGTTATATAGATATTCTTGTAATTACATAATAATTTTAGTGATGTTTCTAGGCAATATTTCTTCAAAATCCATGGTTTTAATGATGGAGTTTCCAAGGAGCTCTTCCTCCTAAATCTTGGATGGTTCCTTGATTCTACAGAAATAAGCATCACTAACTTGTGCCTGAAACTCTAATAAAACATATTCAAAACCCATCGCGTTTCTTTGAATGAGGTTTTCAAGAACTCAATTCATCTTAACCCATTCATCTAGAAATAGGACATATCTCTTTCCAAGACTTGAACCAAAAAATTTATAGCTTTTAAATAATATATGATCCTAAAAAAGGGATATCATATTTCTTGAAAATGAATCCTTTTTCCCCAATAAGGTCGACAAAAATGTTGATATCTTTTTCATTCAATGGAAAAGAACCAACATTGAGAGAATTTCTCTTGTGGGAAACAATAAATATTCTATTGTGTTTTTATAGAGGTGGTACTTATATTTCTTGATATATGGAATATTATTCTTATGAACTTAAATGCATGCAATGTATGCTTGACCCCTTCGTTCACGTCTCTAAACAAGCAGTACAATAAAATTTACAACATCTGCACATAATTCATATCAATGCAAAAACACATGACATCATGACTTAAAGTGTAGCATGATAAAATATAAACAAACTCTACAATGTCATTGCTTGGAACGAAAATGCAATATATAATACCAACAATCTCATCATATTGTCACCAATAAAAATAATTTTTCCAAATATAAAACTACTTCTACTTTACCATTAAAATCATCTGGTTGCCCACTTTCAAAACCGGAGGCGTCCCTAAGTGTGTCTTGGCTTCCCTAAACTCAGTGCAGCTTACATGGAGCCAAAGCTCACTGTGCCTCCCGACCAAGCGGCTAGGTAATCTTCTTCCCCTTAGCCCCCCAACCAACAAAAGGGCCACACACTACCCATATGGAACGTCTAGCTTCCCAACTCCCCTCGCAAGGCAGAGCTACCACTCCAAAACACAGCTGAGATATACCCAGCTCCTCACAAGCTTGGCAGGTCAAGCCACAATTAGGTAAAATAGTTAAGCTAATAGTCCCCATCTTCCTTCCTTTCCTCCTTTTATGGAATTTTGAGGTGACCCGAATTCATAAATCATTAATTAATTAATTTTTAAAGACTAACCCTCTATGATCTCCATAGTCAAATTAATCACACACACATGCCTCTTGGTTCTCCAAAATTAATTTTCTTTTAAATATTAAAAGACTCAGATTCTCTCACTTCCCAAAAATCACTCCTTCAGTTACTACTTAAATTACTCTTAATCCCTCCTTTAATTACTCCTTAACTTACTCCTATAATCATTCCTTAAATTACTCATAATTTATATTAAGTCTCCTTAAATTACTCCTTAATTCTGGTCTTTTATTCTATTATTCAATTCTCTCTAGTTATTTTTATTTTTGCACCCAGATAAATGCGGTTTTAATCTTTTCAATATATTTTTTAAATTCTTGGCTTATATTCTCACACTTTAATAAATTTTATTTATTCCTTATCATTTAAAAGCCATGGGTTCCTTAATTTAATTTATTACCTTACCTTTTCCTTATAAGACTTTAATTAACATCTAGGAGGGTTTTAGCTTAAGCCCTAGGTTTATTTTGGGAGAATCTTTTCTTAGGGCTTGTCCAAATTTAATATGGTGTTTAATTTAGAGTTTTTTTTTTTTTTTTTGAGCAGTGACAATTTAATTAGGAAGTCGTTTTAAAATTTTATCGGGCGTGGGTCTTAGGTCATCTGGATTGTCATCATCTTCATCCATGCGGCGTGCCGCCGGGGCGCTCGTTATCCAAAGTGCCCACTTCGCTTCTCGTTTTCTTCTGGCGTCGCGGCGTGCCTTCAGGGATACCCGTGCTCAAAGGTGCCCTCGGTGATTTGCATTTCTTTAAGCGGCGTGCCGCCGGATACCACATTGCTCCAAGGGTGCCACTCGACTTGACGGATTGGTAAGTCTATAACTTCGATCAACACTCCATCGAGTGAACTGGGAGACTAAGGCTTCTAAGGAATAAGGCCTTATTTAAGCACAGAATCCGCGATGGCGGCTTGTCGTAGTCGCCCTCCGCGGCATCGTGGAACCTGAACTAGGTAATGATTAACCCTATAGTTGAATGAAACGGCGATTGTGGCGATCACGCCCATCCGCAGGCATCGTGGTCCTCTCGAACTTGGTAATGGTTAACCTACAGTTCAATCCACGGTGCTAATGGTATGGTCGGTGACACACCTCTCCCTCCGATCTCTGCGGAACGCAATTGGCCCCTTCGCTCCGTATGTGAGTGCGATTGACGAAGCTATTGTCATTTGCATCATCAACCATCATGCTCCGGATCATGTCAGCAACATATCATGAATATCAATAGCATATCATCAAAACCACACAATATCGCGAAATGAAAATGGCTCAATAGCCCACTCCTTGACTCAATCCCGAGTCCAAGGAGTTCCCACCAGATACTCATCCTCAAGGTCCAAAACCCTACGCTCCAGTAGGCGAGTCAACTAACTTTGTATATATCAATGAAGCAAAAACATCTGTTATGAAATCGCCGACGCATCATCGTCAAGGTTAAGTGGTTCATCATCGCAGAAATCGAGATCACTTATGACAGTGTCCTCAAATAAAGGATTTGTCGATAAGCGGTAAGGATGTACATACACCCCCCTCTTGAATTAAGCTTAGATCGAGAAGTTTCTCGGTATAAATGCTGAAATAAATGTGCCACAATATCGTAAGGACCACAATCATCATAGGTCTGTCCGTCCAGAAACACAAATGAAGCTGACCCAAACATATCGCCATCCTCTCGAGGTCGTAAGATTGTGGATTCTCGCCCTCACGGACCTTGACTGATCTGGTCGGCGTCATAGCTATTGAGCGTCTTATCTAAAAATCGCGGTTGGCTCAGTCGTGGCTCCCTCATTCGATATTTGCAAGGAACTCATGTCAATCCGTGTGTAGGATCACTAACATAGTGTCTCAAATAGATACATGAAAAACATCGTGTATATGCCTCAAAGAATTAGACAAGGCTAGCCGATAAGCGAGCCTCTTTCTCTCCATAATCTCGAAGGTCCCACGAACCTAGGAAAGTTTGCTCCCTTTTCAAACTTGATCGAACTCTTAAGCGGTTAACCCGTAAGAAGACTCGATGTGGAGCCTCATGTCACGATGGGCTTTCGGTCATGAAGCATATCTCTTCAATAGATCCTGCTTCCGCTATCGCTGTAATATGGTTTGCATCTTCTTCATTTCTTGGATAAACACGAGTCCCACCCGGGGTTCCTATCTCAATAGATCCCAACTCAAGGGCATCCGACCACGGTAAAGCCCTTAAAAGAATTCAAGCAGCCATCTTAATGGTGCTCGTAACCCAATTGTTATAAGCGGGAACTCTACCAGAGGCAAAAGAATTTCTCTAGCGGCTTTGTTTGATTCATCTCTTATCATAACATGTCTTCCAAAGGTGTGGTTTGCATTCAATGCTGTCCGGAAGTCGGATCTCACAGGGTGATCTGCGGTACTAAAATTGGTGGGTTCCCAAAGGCCTCTTGGAAACTCGATCCAAAATCGTCCGGTAGCCATAGATCCTGATGAATGTAATCTTCTGGAAGCGTACCCGCGCAACCTCACAATCTCAGTGATAAGAACTCTCACTAAGTCTGGTGCCTGATACGTGGTACGCAAAGGAATAAAGTGAGCCCCTCATAAAGCTAGAAGAATAACCCTCCATCATGGCATCTTGCCATACCTACATGTTATAGATATTGGTGCTTGTGTGTAAAGGTAGTGACATCTTGAGGCGTGCGATGCTATAGCGACAACAATGACTGTTAGACTCTGCGTCATCACCTGTGAAATGATCTGCGGTATGGCTTTGGAGAAAATCATAAGGAGATGCTTCACTACCCTCAACTGCTAACTCTGAGTAATTGACGGTACATCAATCCTGGATTTTCCCTAGGTGTGTCCCAACAATATCAAGGGATTACTCTAGCGTCCCAACCAACCATATCATTCATTTTTATTTTAATATCTTGAAATAAAGACGAGCACACATTCAACTCTATTTTGCAACAACAATGTACTATCAGATTTCAACATTATTATGATTTCGAACCTATAGAAATATTCCTCGACAGTGGTATGCCGTAATAGTTTCCCCTTACTTAAAGCACCGAATTCATCATACTTGAGTATTCCATAATCATCATAATTGCAATGACAAGGGATAGAAATAAATGTTGAGACTATTTAATTAGTAACGTAAAACATAATAACATCTTATGGTTATTGAGCAATAACAACACATTTAGTATATACCGTTGAAAGTTTTCCCTAAAATGTTTGCTTATTTACATCGACATTTGATCCTCCTCACATTTCAATATAATTAACATCACACTCTAATGACTATATAATTAAATGTATCAAAAGGCATCATAATTTCAATGACCGAATGTGACCAATATCATATTAAAATGACACCTTAAATAATCATAATTAACATCACCTTTGAAATAACATCCTACTTGAATATACTCATATGCCCTCATGATTGAGAATGACAATTACAACCATTATCATATTGAATGACATATATTAATAACCATAGCTAACACCACCTAAATTGACAACATACTTAATATATACCAAGATGCGCTCATGATTTTAAATGACAATTACAACCATTATCACATCGAATCACATGTATCAATAACCATAATTTACATCACACCTAAAGTATCAACATAGTTGAATATATCAATATGCCCTCATAATTGTAATGACAAACATAAACAATATCAGGTTGAAATGACACATCTTAATATCCATAATTAACCTCACCTAAGTAACAATATAGTTGAATATATCTTATGCCCTTATGTTTGCAATGATAGAATATAACCAATATCATATTGAAAGACACATATTAATACCCAAAATTAACATCACGTTCAGGCTTATCGGGTTATGGATGACAATGCATAGCATTAATTTTTAAGTTTTTTTTTTTTGTTTTGGAGTTGATGGCTCTACCATCATAAAATACGATTTTAGGAAGAACAAAAGGATACAATAAAAGGAAATCAGCTACTAAGCCGTTTAGCGTTTGAACAGTAATTGTATAACGGTAATGACCCGTAGCGTTAGACAAAACACAACAATGTGCCATTGCCGTTGAACATAAATTGTATAACATCAATGACCCCGACCTGAGAAAAATATCTGTGACCCGCAGCGTCTGAGAATGTAATTAAAGAACAGCATCAGAATTATAACTCCGTACGTTCAAGCTTGACACGTCGACGCCATTGAAAGCAGTAACGTTAAGAGACACATCTGAGGTTAAGCTGGATTTCGCTGAGTGTACAACAAGGAGTAAGGAGAAATACCTGGCGATTAGTAGGGAAAAGCGTATTGACAAGAGTAGCCAATTTGTCGCTATAAAGTGGCCGGATTCGGGTGACATAAATCCATGATCTAATACTCTCGGGCTCGAGCATGCAAACGATTTCCGCAAGGTTCAGCCCATCTGCTGATCAGCAATCGTACTCTATCGATCGGCGAAGGGATGGTCACGGCGCCGGGGACAAAACAGGAAGGATGCGCGTACAAATTCCCGATAAGCTGAGTTTGGGACAGTGGCGTATAGTGTAAGCGTTTCGAGAGAGGGAAAAGCAGAGGTTCGATTAGATCTTGGATTAAGCGTTCTTGCGACTTCTGACCCCACCATGAACCCGATGCTGTTGAGTAACCATGAGGTAAAACCATCACGCGCAGAGGATAGAAAAGATCCGCGCAGAGAGACAATTTCTGGTAACGACCCACATCAGTTAACAAATACTTACGGACGACATGCACTCTGGAAGGAGGCGGACTGTGGTCACTCGAAGAGGAAATTTACGCAGTAAGACTGGGATTCTAATCGTTCACCCCAAAAGGAGAATTAAGAGCAGCGGCGATGTAACCTAGATCATTAAGCGATGATGGTACCCCAGGGAGGACTTCAGAGCGCCCAACGAGCTCCAATCTATCAACGGAATTCCTCAATGGAAGAAAAAGAATTTTCATGAATCTAAACGATTCAGAAGTTTCGATCGAAACAGCATGAAGGAACCCTCCACGGTTCGCAGGAAAAATTTAAATTAGGATCACTAGAACAATGGGCACGACCGAATCAGCTCGATCACCTCGACAAAAGAGGACCATGGCGTTTAACTTACGTCCATTGAATTCAACCCAAAATCCAAACAAAATCCATGATTGACATGAGAGTAGACAGTATGCAGTCCAAAGTTGTAAAACTAAAGAAATCAAACATCAAGAAAGGTTCTATCCTTCCTCCTGAGAATCCCTTACAGCGTGGCGAGGGTATAGGCGGCCTCCATGAACCTCTCTTAGGATTCTTTGAGTTCATATGTTGTAGGGCAAAACAAGACAATGGAGACTTGAGAGTCTACCGCCTGCGCCAAATATGGTGAGTTGATTGTCCACGAGATAAGCTTACGCCGAAATAATTCCCAAAGGCAGGCCTTAAAGATCAGCGAAGCCACGAAAAAGAAGCAGAAGGATCGGAAGGCCGAGAATGCTAACAAGTCCTCATCTTGGAGGATTTAAGTCAAAAGCATGAAAATCCCACCGATAATCAACATTGAGAATTTTCATTACAATTTTGCGAGATTTGAGTCATAGTGGTGGAAAAGAATTCAACAGAGGCGAAAAAAAAGAAACGAGTAAATACTTCGTTTGCAGACACAAGTATTTGAATTATTTAATAAAAAATCAGCAAAAGTCGATGAAGAATACGAACTTCGGTTTAAGAGGTCAAATGGTTCGCAATTAGTTCGCAGTTACCCAAAAATAACTAATGGATTATATTTGCGGGTAGGTTACATGACCCACGGAAAACCAGCACATGAAAAACCGAGTCCACTACTCCACGCGAACGGATATTCAAAATCTGAAATGCTTGATCCATGAAAAATCCTTGGTCGAAGGTGAGATGGAAGCTCGTGGTGAAGAAAGCCTCTTTGAAAAATTATGGGAGGCTCTGGCGTCCGGGATTTACGTAAATATTCCGGGGTCCAAAGTAGTGTCGATTAACCATTTGCATTCAATCAGGAAGAGCCAGACGAAAGTAACTTGAGAAAAATTAAAAATCTGACGATGAATAGTAGAAATCCCAATCAGAACATCTCGATGGGCCTTGGTCAGGCATACTCAAACAATAAGCGAGATCAAAGCCCAGTTAAAACCGTAGATCTACCTCTGCGGCATCTACTCCCCATCCGAATTCTTGTACGCACACAATCTACTCATTTAGCCACGGTATAATAAAACCATATGTCGAAATCATGTGAACCCAGTCGTAGTCCGGGCAAATACGATACTGTAATATGACCCTTTAGTTAAGTCTCTAACAACTGCAATAAGAAATTTACAACATCCATAATTCATATCAATGCAAAACACATGACATCATGACTTAAGTAGTAGCATGATCGAAAATATAAAACAAACTCTGATATCATTCGAGCGAAAATGCAATATATAATCTTAACAATCTCATCATATTGTCATAGATAACAATAATTTTCCGAATATAAAACTGGCTTCTACTTTACCATTTAAAATCATACCGTTGCCTGGCGAGGAGCGTCCCTCGTCTTTGTCTTGCTTCCCTAAGCTCAGGTCATAAACCGCTTCTTAGATAAAGCTCTGTACCTCCGGCCAAAGCGGCTAGGGTACTCTTCTACTACATAGCCCCAGAACACTTAAGGGGCCACCTGGCTGCCGAGAGATAAACTAGTCTCCATTTCGCCTCAATGAATACCACTCAAAAATACCGGTGAGATATACCCAACTCCTCACAAGCAACGATCGAAACCCGCGATTAGGTGGCGTAGCGTTATGCTTGTCCCCCATCTTCCTTCTTTCCTCCTTTATAGAATTTTGAAGTGACCTAATTCATAAATCATTAATTAATTAATTTTTAAAGACCAACCCTCTAGCAGTCTCCCGTCCGTGTCACTCATCCCTATTTTTCTCCAAAATTAATTTCTTTTAAGTATTAAAGACTCAGTCTCCCACTTCCCCAAAATCACTCCTTGAGTTCTCCTTAAGTTACTCCTTAATCACTCCTTAATTTACTCATAACCTCTTAATCATTCCTTAAATTACTCCTTAATTTACTCCTTAAAGTCTCCTTAAATTACTCCTTAATTTCCTGGTCTCTTTATTCTATTATTCAATTCTCTCTAGTTATTTTTATTTTTTGCACCCAAAGATAAATCACGGTTTTAATCTTTTCAATATATTTTTTAAATTCTTAGCTTTTATACTCCCACTTTAATAAATTTGTTATTCCTTATCATTTAAAAACGTAGGTTTCCACTTGCTAATTCCCCATTACCTTACCCCTTTATTTTTAGGAGCTTTAATTAACATCTAGGAGGTTTTAGCTCCGCCCTAGGTTTGTTACTGCGGAATCTTTTCTTCTTAGGGCTTGTCAAATTTAACTTATAGGTGTTTTAATTTAGGTTTTTTTTGGAGCAGGCGACAATTTAGTGGGGGAGTTTTAAGGGTACGCTCGAGCCGTTAAGGTCTTAGGGTCATCTAAGTTGTCACATCATCATCATCCATGCGGCGTGCCCTTGAGGACGCTCGTTAACACTCCCGGGTGCCACTAAATATAGTTGCTACAACGTCGCGGCGTACGCTCTTCGGGATGCACCACGTGCTCAAGGGTGCCCTTTCGTGATTGCATTTTCTTTCCGGCATTGCGCCAGTGCACCACGTGCTCAAGGGTGCCACTTCGGTGACTTGGCGGATTGGTAGAATCTATAGCCCCCTAGAGTCCAGCTTTTCGGTCAGGTGAACTTGTGGAGACTAAGGGCTTCTAAGGAACCGGGCCAGCCTTGATGCCTTAGAATCCGCGTGGCTTATTGTCGCCGGTCGCCCTCCGCGACATCGTGGAACCCCTCGGCCAAATTGTCGTTAACCTCTGATTCGAATCGTGGCGAGCTGTCGCTGATCGCCCTCCGCGACATCGTGGGTCCTCGAACTAGGTAAACGTTAACCTACGATTCGAAGTGCAGTAGAGAGTGCTAATAGAACGTGTCGGTGGCGACACACCTCTCCCTCAATCTCACGGAACTTCGTGTGTGGCCCCTTCACTCCCTATGTGAGCGGTGACCTTGGTATCGTCCGACTGCATCATCAACCATCATGTCAGGATCATGTCAACAACATATCATGAATATCAATAGCATATCATCAAAACCACAATATCACTGTAAATGAAAAAAAAATAGCCACTCGATTTCAATCCAGGTCCCGAGGAGTTCCGCCGTCACCTACGCATCCTCAAGGTCCAAAACCACGCACACTCAATAAGCCCATTGACCTTTTGTATATATCAATAGTAAAACATCGGTATCAATCATGACGCATCATCGTCAAGGTTAAGTGGTTCATCATCCCATAAAATCGGATCACTTGCGAGCAAGTGTCCTCCAGAATAAGTTTTGTCGGTCTTGAATGGGATGTTACATAATGGGTGGTATTAACTTGCAAAGGCAATGAATATTCCAATAAGAAAATATTCTATACATGTACTTGTCAAACACATCATCTTATTTAAGAAAAAAATGCATCACAACTTCACAAGATTTGTATCGCAAGTTTGGGAGTCCACTTTCAATGAATATTTTCTCCATTTTAAAATAATGTAGACCTAGAATTAGATATATTTGCAAGAATGGAAATATATATATATATATATATATATATATATATATATATATATATATATATATATTCCATCGAAACAAATTTGAATGATTGCTTCATTAATATCAAAAGATTTTGAAAAACATCAAGAATCTATCGATATCGCCACACAGATTCATAAAAACAAAATGAAACTGGAATAGTTCTTTGTGGGAGATATTAATAATACTACCTCAAATGTAAAACGTTTAACAATGTTCAAAACATGAGGGTTGGGAGAACCTCAATAAGATATCGGTGACTATTAGATAAATTGAAATAAATTGCATTTATTTTTCAAAGAAAGTTTTCTCCTTTTATTTTGAAATATCATGGGCAATTCTTGGATGTGTTGGAACATCAAGCATTGATGGTTCATCACACATCTTGTGGGTTGAGTCGATCGATAGGTCGACCTACATTTGGATAAAGTCATTCAGATGTGTTAGAACACTTTAGAAAATTTAAAAAGAGATAGACTTTAAGTTTTTTTTTTGATCTTTTAAAAATAAAATACCAAAAACTTAGAAATATGGATAGCACAGAATAAATATATGATCGTTATATCTTGATAAGGAACATCATTTTTAATCCTTTAAAATGTTTTAGTCATTAGGATTGAAGGATCTCTTTATTTGGATTTCTAATGTTACACGAGTTTTAAACAAAATAAAACTACAAAGTCACTTGATGCTTAGCGATTGAGTTTCAAACTCCAAGATGTTTAAAAGACAAAAACCACGAAGTTACAAATCTCTAGAGTCTATTAGGCGGAAATATTTTCGTTTAATTGGATTTAGCCAATGCCTTATTTGTTTAATTTGTCAATCGAGGTTCATAGGCTTACGAAGAAAACACACTATATATGAAGGACCGAAGTAGAAGCAGTCTAATCTAATTTTCTGAAATGATATTAATCTAGGAAAGCGTTGAAAGAGTAACTAGGAAAGCAAGAAATTGCATAAAGGGAAAAAAATATAACATGTGAAGAGTTGAGTGGAAAAAGACATGTGAGCTCACACCATAAATCAATCTAAAATTATATTACAAGAGTCAAATGACAAAGCATGAAAGAATAAAAATGAAAGAATCAAAGCTAAGATTCCCCTTCTCCTAATTACAATACCAAATTATGAATTATGTGATTTCTAACTCTCCAAGCTAATCCCTCAATTATGAATAACATTCTCTTTGTGAATTACATGACTCCTTCATTAAGAGAGAGCACCCTCTTATATACATGAAAGTCTTGAGAGTGTCATAATTCTGGATCCTTATTCTCTCAACTTATTCCTTCGAATCCTCCACTCATATCTTTGATAAGATATCCTATCAAAATCTCATGATCTTCTCCTTTGAATTTGCTTGAATAGATTGTCTAAATATTCTTCCAAATCTTCAAGCAGAGATAAATTCAGTGAGGATAGTGGTGATATTTATTTGTTGAAATCTTCAAATATGCCTGCACACATCATTAAACTCATACAACCTTGATATATAATGAAAATATGTTAATTTATAATATTTAATCACAATTCACTTATAATACTAAAATAGTCTGATGAGAAAATAATAAGGAGAAACCCAAGTATCATTATGGAAATGGTATGATGGAAGGAGTTAATGGGATGATGAAATGTAGGAATAGTGAAGGAAAAAGAGATATAAATGTGACATTTATGGGCCAACATGCCTAGCTCAACTTGTTGCATGTCTCAATACAGCCATGTATGGATATTCTTAATAACTTTTGGCATTTAAACTATGTATTTGATTGATGATGTCCTTTTAACAAAGAATATTTCCAGGATGTAAAATACAGGAGTAACATCATGTAAAATATGTGTAACAACATGCAGAAATTTTCCCATGGTTGGTTCTTGTGTGTAGAAACCATGAATACAAAGATGTTGGTTCTTGTGTTAACACCATTCATTTTACTTATTTATTTTCTTCTTTGTAATAATTTATCATATATATTAGAAATAATAAAGCTATGTGTGCATGAAAGCATCTTTGTGTATAGAGAAGTATTTTATTTATCTTTATGAATCATACCAATATGTATATCAATAGAAATGCAACAAAGTGTCATTGAAAAAGAAATGTTATTGAATCATAAATGGAATGATGAAATGGTAAAATAGAATAATGGTAATCAATATGTGGTGAAATAGCCCCCCCCCCCCAACTGAAGTGGTTGCATATCCTTATGAAACTTGGAATAGGTTATGAAATTGAAAAAAGAATAGAGCATGGTGAGGGAATTTTTCCAAAGTTATTCATTACCAATAATAATAGAAACTAAGGAATTACATGATTAAATGTTAGAAAAGGAACATACCTCCACTTACCCAATAATAATGATGAACAATGCAATAGGAATATGGATTTGGTCTTTGGGCATGGAAGATGTCCTTTGTTACTTGGGGATCAGAAAAATGGATCTGCTAATGTTGTTGCTATTGTAACTAGATCATGGGAAGATGAAGGAATCAGTATGCCTTTGAATCATGAGAATGTCGAGAATAATAGGACTATGGTACTCTCATAGATCTAAAATCAAACTATTGTAACTGCTGAGGGGATCATGAAAAAAGTGTATAATTAGATCATCTACTACAAATTGATGGTACAATTTTGATCATGTGAATGAATGTGTCAGTGTTGAGCATGAAGAAGAAATCATTGGATTACCGACCATTAACAAATTCCATTAAACAATGCAGAACAAACTCACCAGTGATGTCGATGAGTGCCAAGGTATCGGGTGCATCTTGCAGAGGTATGTGAATATATGTGTTGATGTCAAGCCACTTGCAAGATCCTATGATCAAGGGACATTGACCGTATTCCCATGATTTCTAATGAGATAACTTGTCATTAAGGCATGCAAGCCTCAAGGTAATCAAAAGGGGCATGAGATGTCCATTTACAATTTTTGTGTCTTTTGATTTTTATAATTTTGATTTTTTTATCTTGTTTTATTATTAACAAGATATATATATTTTAAGTATGTTAACAAAAAAAGTAGTGTGTTTGTTGTTTAATTAAAACAACGAGGCACTTTTCTTCAAATTCTGCATCCTTAGTACTGCAAATAATTTTCACCTGTTGAGTCAACTAGAGATCCTCATAACTTATGCTGGCACGGCTTGCAAATGACTCCAATTTACCAATCACTCTATCATCAAAGTGAACACCAAAAGAAAGCAACAAATTAGCTTTATCCACAACACAATTGGCATAAACATCCCTGTGCATGCTAACATCCCCAAGATTGTCTCATGAGAAGATGGAAAAGATCCCAAGCCCATTAAAGTATTGGCCACTGGAATGCCTGTATGATCTACAAACTCTTAGAGTTCCTGGCTATCTTTGAGGCAACCCCCACCGACATATAGGACAGTTTTCTTAGAGTTAAACACCAAGCGTAGGATTTGTTCTAACTGAGAAATCTATGGGGCCTTTAGGAGTCTTTCCATATAGCCATGAAGTTTTATTTCTTTGTTCCAATTTGGAATAGTCATCTGATGTTGAACATCCTTTTTGATATCAACTAAAATAGGTCTCAACCTCCCAGATGTTGTGAGATAAAAGGATTCTCTAATGACTCAAGGAATATCATCAACATCCATGATCAAGTAATTATGCTTTGTTATAGACCTATTCACTGCCACAATTGGAGTTTCTTGAAAGATATCCGTGCCTATCATTCTCTGGGGTATCTGACCAGTAATAGAAACCAAAGGAATGCTATCAAGAAATGCATAGGAAATACCACTTACCAAGGTGGTGGCACCAGGACCAGAAGTTATAGTGCAAACAACGACCTTTCCTGTAGATCTGGCATACCCCTTTGCTGCAAATACTTCTCCTTGTTCATGGAGAAAAATGACATTTTATGGTCTTGAATCGAGTAAGTGACTGGTGAATTTCCATAGATGCACCTCTAGAATGGAGTCTACCCTCCTTCATCATCGTCGATCTTACCCGATTAGATGGAACCTTGCCATCGGTATGCGCAACCCAAACAATAAGGGCTGATACGTGAACAGAATCGCACTGGGATTGTATATTGGCGATTGTCTCGCCTTTGAAAGAAAACTGTGGCAGAAATTGCTCAAACTTTATTCACCAGCTGTCATAAGTGCAAAAAATTATAAAGGGAAGATATGATGTGGAATTCATTTCCAAAATGCTTCGATTATTGACACGAAAACCATAAGGGAAGGTAGCCACTTGGCACGCAGCTTCAGAATAAAAAGAATGGTAATTTCTTGATCGAGCATGATTTGTTTCACACCAACAAGGAACGTTGACAAGACTCCATGGAAGCGAGAAAAGTGGTGTGTATAGGAAAATCTCTTTCCATGTAACGTAATAAAAAAAGATAGTAGTGATGAACACACTGATTGAAGTGACAATGTTGAGAATAGAAATAAATTTCAAGAACTCTCTCGGAACCCATATAGTCTCTAGCAATTTCCCACTAAAAAGGAGGCTGATTATGCTCAGGATCAACCCAAAAAGTGATTGCTCTAAATATTCTGCAGTTATGAGATTCAATGCAAAAGGGATGGTCTTTCCAAGAACTAGAGCTAAATATTCACTTGTTGACGGGAAAAGTTGTGTCATAGTATATCCAATCACAAGAACTGCTACAAAAATCATGTGAAACCTGTGAAGAGGCCAACACCTCCTGGGAGGGATCTATTAATAGTCATCATGGCCCTTTCCATATCTAAACACCCGGACATTGCTAGAAATCTCAATGAAAATGAATGGCTTCGGCTACATTGTTTGAATTTCTCTTTTCATTAGTCTCACTTTGCAACGGCGTATGGGCAAATAATTCTAGACGTGTCTCTTCGTTTCTCTGAGTCCATATGTTGAAAGTGATTTCCTGATCTTCCCATCTCTCCCGGATGCCACATCGTAAACAACGAACAATAGATTAATTTCAAATGCAGCAGATACGATCATTTTGAAGCGTAAATGGAGGGATACATACTTTTTTAATGTCATGATGTTGCGTGGTTTCCAATACCTAAGGATTTGCATGTTTCTTGGGCAATAAAATGATTATTGATATATTTCCTCTCCATACTTGTGTAATTCCAGTAGTTAAAAATGCCAAACAGAGGGTGAATAATTCAGAGGGAATCAGGCTTAAGAGAATAGTTGAATTAGGTTGCGATTTAGCCATGAAGGCATCACTCATGGAACTGCGTGCTCAGAAAACTTTTGTGCATAAAATTTGTGATTGCACCTTAGTGGAATGTGATTTTACACAACAATACTTAAGTAAGGTGGATAAGGAATAGTTTCACAATCAAGATTTGGTGCACATTTTTCGGTCAAACGAAACAAAATATCTAATTTTTTTGATATGATGCTTAAATGAGAATCGAGGAGTAAACCCTAACTTTCTAAAGATGCCAAAAGAGAAGAGTTCATCTTATACTTTGTCGTGTACTCTGATTCTTATTCTTTTAGGAAAGTAGGATTTATCGTTAATTTGGTTTGTTTCCTTGATAATTGCAGATTTTAATTCATGGTGTGATGGGGAAATGTTTCAGATCTATCATTTGTGTGTTGCGATTCAAGGGCTGCTGCAACAACTCAAACCATAAATGAATAGGCAACTTCAAACCAAAAAACTATTGCAATGAGAAAACAGGTACACACAGTTTAAATAGTTTTCAATTGTCCATGGATTTTAACCTTGTTTCCATGGCATACTGATGAATTAGTGGGGAAGAAAAACTCATGGTGTAGATATTTATTATTACATTTTTGTTTTGTTTATTTTTATCTAAGCATACACTATTGCTTGTTTTCAGATTTGCAAATTTATTTAATCATTGTTACAACAAAAAGCGTCATTGTTTCAACAAGTAAAATTTCAACTGTAACAACACGAAAAATATCGTTGTACCAACATGATGTAACAACATGAAAATTTTCCTTTATGTTAGCATGCTCCCACAGTGTTTTTATGGAATCTCTTGATGAGCCTGTTTTGTCAAAAAACTATTTGTCTTGAGCACTAACCTTTTTGTCATTTTGTCATATCGATGGCGTTTTTATGTGACACGTGTCACTCACCTTTTTTATGATACATCATCAAAACTAACGTCATCATTTCCACATCACTCTGGGAGATACGTCAATAAAAAAATTCAAAGTGCAGGCGTCGAAGTGCCGAAGGCGAACAATCATAATAATAAAACACAAAGATTAATAAATTAGCGAGGTTTTAGTTAGTTCGCGGTTAATGATAAATGTCCTCCATGAATTGACGCCGAGATATTCATTGTGTTGCATTCAAAACTCTAGAATGTTGAACTACTAAAAGTACTCACTGCACATACAAACTCATGGAGCTCCAGAGTTCCAGAGTCTGAAGTACTTAAATGGTTTGATTATTTGCTCTCTGAATTTGGCCTTCAGGAGATATACATTGTGTTGCATTCAAAACTCCCAAATTCAAAGTCCTGAGATTACTTAAAACTAAAAGAGACTTTAAACCATGATTAATTAAAGTGAAAACATAATTCATGGTTGATTAACTACTTCACAGATTCAGTCTTCGAGAGATACCCATTGTTTTTCACTCAAAACTCCCAAATGACGAATTGTTGAAGTGTGTTATCTTAATCATGATCATTAATAATATGTCCAACTGGCTAGGGTTAACTATTGGGATAAGTGTTGCGACCTCTAGTTAATAAATTTGACAGATTTCAAAATGATTGCTCTATCAATATATTAATGCGAGGATATATTAACATTAATTTTTCTATAAATAAGGCATTTTAAACGAAGTTTTTTCCATTGGCATATGAGATTTTATCATTCAACATTTTTGAGCTCCACTGGTTTTACTTCTCACAGGAGGGTTATCATCAAATGTTGAAAATCATGGCACCACACAAAGCAGAAAAGAAGCATGATTCATTGGCTTAGGAATCAAATTCAAACGCAACTATATTTTCAGACACCATTGCTCGGCGATAAATTCATTAAAACTTGGAAACAAGTTTATGACATGCTACAGGTGAGGGAATTTCTAACGTTAGATGATTCAACGAAGAAGAAGATGATACATTTTCAGCTAATTTAATGCATGTGGCTAAGTCCAAACTACAAAGAGTTGTTTCTCGACCGAAACTAATGCCACATATCGATATGATAAGATGGGACTTAGAAAATGTGTATATCCCATCGAGAACAATCCGTAGTCACTAGAAGATCATCATCCGCTCTTTTCAACCCAAGGTCATTTAATTAATGTACAAATTAACTCCAAACCACAAATATGCCCATTGCAACATTTCTGATAAGTTGAGGATGAAACAATGCACTAGGTATGAAAAAATTTCCACGATATAGTAAAATTCCATTAAAACTTGGAAGCAAGTTTATGACATTCTGGAACAGGAAATTTCTCTTTGTTCCGATGATTCAACGAAAGAAGAAGATGATACATTTTCAGCTAATTTAATGCATGTGGCTAAGTCCAAACTACAAAGAGTTGTTGCTTGACCGAAACTAATGCCACATATCGATATGATAATATGGGACTTAGAACATGTGTATATCCCATCGAGAACAATCCGTAGTCACTAGAAGATCATCATCTTCTCTTTTCGACCCAAGGTCATTTAATTAATGTACAAATTAACTCCTAACTCCAAATATACTTACATTGCAACATTTACAATGAAGTTTGAGGATGAGCAATGCACTAGGTATGAAAAAACTTTCCACGATATAGTAAAAACATGGTGGGGAAATATAAGTAAGGTAAACAATGATAGCCATGGTATATATTCTATAGCCTCTTGTGATGTTCATATCTTGTCCATTTCCATGATGCTCTCTAGAATGTTTGGTAAGAAAAATCTTGCGCACTTTAACATAGAATGGGTTCCCATAATTCATGAGGTTTCTTAGGGATATACTTTTGATTGGGGAAAAATGTTTTCAGATAGCTTACTTAAGAAAATTGGGGAATACAAAGCTCATAAGTCAAAAGGAGAACATGCTCCTTTTTACATGGTTTCATATATTATCGATGCAATTTGTTTTAGGACACCATTCCCTCTTATGAATTGGAGTTGGACTCCGAATATCACCGAGCCCATACATTTTTATCATGCTAAGTTATGGGAGGAAAATTCAAAGGAATCGTTTTATTAAGTTTGTCATAATGTGGTCATTCCAATTCATGAAGCTATCTATGGTCACCCTCCCCCTAGAATTTCAGAAAAAATCATTGGAAATTTAGGTGCTATCATAGATTGGTATATTGAGGAAATATTCTCCTACATCAGAGTGTTTGGATGCTATATATTTCCTCATCATTTTCCCATATTCTTATCAGAAAGACTAGTTTGCAGAGAAGTAGCGCATCAAATTTTTTTAGGAGGGATAACCAAAGAGCTAAAGGAAGCACATAAAAGAGATTGGCCAAATTTTCCCATATAGGTTGGTGTATTTTCATTATCTGATTTTGGACACACTAAGGTGGAATATTCTTCCTTATAGGATATAAAATTGGTTGACATTGAGTACAAAAGGAATGATCCACATAGGGTGGTTGGAAATCATTTAGCTCAATTCAATATGAAAAAATACATTCATGAAGATTTAGCGTATGATGAAGTTTTCAGAGGAGTAAGATCTTATGATGAAGTTGTAATAAGATTTCAAAATTTTCCTCAAGACCAACAATCATGCTTCCTAATCTTTCAGAAGCACAAAAGGAACAATCTACCTAAAGTCTTGCAGGGAGAACGAAGACTTAGTCCAACTTCACATGTGATAGAATCAACAAAGCCCAAGCAACTTAGCTACCTTAAGACAAAGATATGGAAGTGGAAAAGGATGTAGATATATTGTCTAAGGATGAAATAATCACAGGTATATCCATACCAGGAAAAAATGAGCAAGAATTATTAGCATCATTTGAATATTTTATGAAGAAGGGGCATACTTTCCCTCTTAAATTACCAAATACTGAAACTCGAGTGAAAGATACCACAATACAAGAAGGATCTACTTCACTTACTTCTTACATACCATCATTAACTCCTCTAGTGACAAGTTCTTATTTTCCTGGTTAAGAGGTTATCAATATAGACGACCTGAAACCCATTAAACCTGAAGATATGCCTTCATCAAATTTTTTTTTCAACAAGAAAAGGAAGGATATCATAAGAAGGGAATATAGACAGAAGGAGGGATTAATTACCAAAAAACATAAAATGATATATGATGGACAAGGATGGAGTGACCCCGAATTCACAAAAGAAGTTGTAGACTCATTGGGAGTCTTTACAACTGCCAACTAGTGGTTACTGGATAATCTCACAAAACAGATGGAACAAAAGAATCTTTTGATTGAACAATTACATAATGATATGCAACAGATGGAAGTGACTACCAGAGATAAAATCAATTTTGATATTGATCAAGTTAGATAGTGTTTTGAGAAACAAATTAAGCAGTTAGAAGACAAATTGGAAGTAAGTGTTCAAAATCAACAATTGACTAATAACATGATTTCCCAGCAAGATAAGTTAATAGATAACTTGCAGACCTAAATAAACTTATTTGAGAGCACAATAATGGATATTTATGCATTCAGGAAGCATGCATTAGAAATAAATGAAAAGATGGAAACTGTCCAACAAGACCTGTACCAAAATATGGATGTTATTCAAAGACATTATTAAGTGATCAATAATGTCATGAAGAATATTAATGAAAAGGAAAATGAATCCTATACAGTCAGGTCCAAATTCCAAGAATTAATAGTATGGAGACAAAAACTCAATGTACCTAGGATTTCCCCTTTTTCACAGTTTGAGCAAATAAATGGAGAAATGGATTTAAAGGTCTGGGAAACTAATATTGAAGAAAGTAAGAGGTTAGCCAGAGAAAAAAAATAATATTTTCTTAACACTCTTTTAGCTCTATATCTAGAGATGGTAGAGTTTGATGTTAGTGTTATTCCTGATTCACTTGGACACATCAAGATCAAAAAAAGAAAAGATAATCTAAATAAAAGTAGAGAGAGTGTACAAAATTCTATCCAACAGGTAAATCATGTTGGTTTATGAATAATAAATGATTTGCTGGTAAATCCAAGCTTAGAACATCAAATTACACAATAGGCAGTTGTGAAAATTCAAGAGAAATTACCATTGGTACACAAAAAGGATTTGTCATTTGAGTTAAATGCAAATATCGAACCTTCCAAGTTCATTATGGAATTAATGGAACTACATGCTCAACTCAACGAGAAGAAAAAATCAAGTATATCTACGAGAAAATAAAGGGCTAGTGAAGTGCCAACAAGCAAACAAATCTTAGCAAATACAAAAATACTTTATTATATCTTTTAGTTTTGATTGTATTCTATTTCAAGATCAAAGAATGTGGAATGTCCAACTACTTTTGGTTAAGACATTTTTGTATAAATAAAGATATCTAAGATCTCCTCAGGGATGCTTCTTGTCGAATGTATAAGAGAACTTACTAAATATCAATTAGAAAGAGAAGACAAAGATTATACGTCTCATTTCCTTGAGTTATGTGTTTTCTGTGTATTTCCATTTCCTAATCATATTTTCTTCACTCATTGATTCTTGAATATTGAGAGACCACAATTTAGTAATACATCTACTGTGATCTATATATATTGGAAGTTTGTTCAGTTATAGTTTTTCCTCTATTATTATTGTGAGTAAAACAAGACCTATATCTGTGTAAGTTTCCTGATTTTAAATCAACTATCAAGGATTCCTTCTTCATAATTATTATACTGCGGATAAGGTAAGATTTATATGTATTTGATACCTTACTTTATTTTAACAATATTTGTTAATCAATTATTCTTTTCAT
>SNQJ01S0152633.1:0-22889 GCA_010110895.2 Picea sitchensis | reverse complement strand
ATGTTTGAGAAAGGGACTTTGATGAAAAACAATTGAAGATTGTTTCTTGTGTTTAAAGTGTTTTCATTCATGAAATTGTAAGGAAAAAATGGAGCAACAAGAAAATCAAGTGAATGAATCACACCCCATTTCTTTTATCTTCACCACGATGCATTGGTTGTACATAAAGTTGTGTGATTCAATGGCATACTTTGTGGATTAAAAATCCAAGGCACTTTGATCAACTCTTACTAGTATTCTCATGTGAATTATAGGAAGATTCTCAAAGAGATTCCAATTTGAAAGCTTGGATTTTACCATCATGACAATGTTTTGAGCCAGGATATTTGATGCCTCTTATTCAGAAATCTGACCTAAACTTGCCCACTTAAGAAATCTCTTATAAAACCTTTTTTCGATCCTAGTTTAAATGACGACGTGATTTAACACTTGCATTTTATGTACATATGTTTATGCAAGTTTTTAATGAAAGAGAATATGGAGAATCCTTGGTATGTGAAATCCATTGCTATTGATATTTGTTATAAAGAGATTAATTGACAAAGTCTTATTTCCAACTCACACAATTTTCATATTTTAAAATAATTCAAAACAAAACTTGTATCACCACTTTTCAGTGTTCAAGATTGTGCACATTGTGTGAAAACTTATATTGTCGATTACATAATGAAATATGTTATCTTATAGGTTGCATACCATCCAACATGAGTACCTAATGATTTTTTATTTTGTCATTTTTTAGAAATATGGCAAGAGTTAAGAAATCATCATCATTGGATCAAAGATGATTTGATTTTTCAAACCGCACATCCTTTGCATCAATGATTCTATTTGTAGATTTTCACTAATTATATGAGGAAATCGAGTTTAAATGAAGCGATCTAAATGTAAGAATTCAAGAATGGTAAAGGAACCCACATATTCAAGTTGCACATTGAAGATGAAAATGACATCTAAGGGAAGGTCATATAATCAAAGAGTGATGGAAAAGACTAAACAACAAACAAGACCAAGCAAAGATAAATGGGTTGAATATGGTCTTCAAGGTTTTACAAGTCCCAATGTCAAATAAGAAAGAGACCTACAACATGCGAGCCTTTGAAATGTAATGTAGAAGGTAAGCTAGTTTACACTACTACTCAAATACACAAGGCCATTGTTTATGTTTTTAAGCACACGAGGACAAACTATTGGTTGCAAATGCGTACGAATCAAGGATAATTGTATTATTGACTTTTTTATTAAAATAATATCACCATCATCCACTTTGAGATGAATAAAAGATTATGTAAGACTAGAAATCGAAGTAAGATAGGATGGACAAGAAGCACATGAAGGACATAATTCAAATAGTTTAGGAAAGCCTAGAGTCTGGAATTTAAAATGCTATGAGCCATGAATTATAAATCCAAGAGTCATTGGTAAAGATTATAAAAGGAACCACTACATTCATGTAAATGGTTCTATTTTGGCATTGTACGCTATCTTCATATGTTGAATAAAGACATTGTTATTTTGTGTTCTTATGCTCTTACAACTTATGTATGGTTGTATACTATTCTTTCCATTTATATTTTTTATTGAAGCTTGTAAGGATGGATGTTGCAATATCTAGACTATTTTCATTCTTGTAATACATATTCTTACTTATCTTATGCAATGCTAACAAATTGATGTCAATTCGATATGTTTTTGCAACTTGTAGGCTATCCTTAGTTTCTCAAATCTTCTCTAGGGTTTGTGCTAGTTGTAGTTGGTGGAATATTCTCCTTGTTGTTTGTATTTCTCCATTTGTTTTATGTCAAATTGGTTCTTGAATACTCCTAGCTAGGATTATATTAGTTGAATTTTTCATTTGCATTCATAGCTACATTTCATTTAATGCATAAACCTAGATTACAAAAAAGTGAGTCATAACCAATGGGTTCACCATTTTCAATGGAGGAATCAATAGCAAAGATCTAAAAAATGTCATCACCATGATTTGCAAACCTAAGAGAGACATGGTATACAAATTTAAGAGAGGTGCGATCTAGAGCCAGTAAGGTTCTGCAGAGGGGGTGTGTTAAAGGGTCTAGTCGTCTCTGTCGACTAGACCCACCAGTCAACCAAGCATTAATCAACAATGAATAATAAGTTGAACATGTAAGTAGGTTGACTACTGGGTCGGGTCAACTGACCAAGGTATTTAAGTAGTTGCAGCTACCTGGTAACTAATTCAGAGTATAAATATGAAAACATGAATGTAAGAAAGCATAAGAGTGTACTGGTGGTATTTTGGCATAATAAAGGATGTTGGTGTTGTTCCCACTTTTACTTTTCTTTTCCTTCTTTGTCATATATGTGTGTGCTTGTATATTAATATATGCTTATTGTGTAATGAATTGTGCGAAGGGCTCATGGAAACCTCTCTATACAATCCCCTATATTACAAAATTGGTTCCATTGCCAGGACCTCCTGATCCGGGACTATAAAAATATAATGGACACATAGATGTTGAGATTAGAAGAGATCTGTGAGTGGTGGGAGAGAAAAAATAATAATTATCTGAAGAATTATGTGAAAAGGAACCGACTCACATTTGTAGAAGAAAAATCCAAGTTCTTCATTCATACCCACAAAAAATTCTTTCAAGTGATCCCCGAAGAAATTAAAAAGTACATCGATATACTTGCACATGAATAATGTTACTACAAATGAATGGTTGATGTCCAAAATAATTAACGAGGGGTGAAAAAATCTATATGAGTGGTTTGAAAAAGCCATATGAATTTTCTGAAGAATGGGCGATTGAAGAGAGAATGTCTATCAACCAAATTAACCACAATTCTACAACAACTTTCATAACAATTTCTTTTGTACAATACTTGCTCTTCTACACAAATTTCTCCATGAGAAAGGAGTTGGCCATATTGTAGAATATCGACCTCCTCTAGTGAAACCTATTAATACTAATTGGAAACAAAGACAAAAGGACTAGGAGGAATTCCTTAAAGCTAACTGTAAATATGTTAAAGAAGCATTAGATTTCTTTTTAAAGAAATAAACATGGATAGAACCTATGTTGTCATCGACCAAGAGTAAGTTGGTTTCAACGATGGGGGGCTAGTCATTTGTGTGATGCCTTAGTTGTAGTAGAGATAGTCAACGTACATCGAAGATAAATTATGCCAGCAAAAGGGAGCAAGTCGTCTAAGAAAGAGAGAGAGAATATAAATTATATGAAGAGACAAAGAAAAGAACTATAGAAAGAATGCAATCCTGTAAGGCATTGGTCGACATTCAAAAGCTAGAAAGGGGAAAAAAGGTATAGGAAAAGAGAAGAATTATGTAATGCATGGGACCCCCATAAATCAAATGGAAAAACCCTCAGGAGTGGAAGATCACTGAAGTATTGGATTGATCTGAGATTTGCGACAACCAACTAGATGCGACAAGAGAAGTAGCCTCGATGATTCCTGAGTGGAGTGAAGACTTGTATTTGGTAGAGGTGTAGTGTCCCTAACCAGGAACCCTTTGTAATTGCACATATAGGCTGATGAGCTGAATTGGTACCAGTGTAAATGTAATGCATATATATATATATGTTGGTGAGCCATTGACACCTGGTTATGGTGTTGCACGCATTAGAGAAAGTGCACAGGGAATTGTTATAAAGATAGGTGCACACATTTTGTGTGTTGCATGCACCTGGGTAAGTGCGCACATTGCACTATGTTGAACACACTTCGATTAGTGCACGTGGTTGAATGGATATGTATGGAGGCAGATGAGCCTGTGTGATTATGAAGCTAGTGAGCCTAGACAAAGATATGCCAGTGTGCCTATCCATGTAAATTTAATCATGAATATTAATATAATATTGCATCGCTGCACGCTGACTGACTTAGACGAAAATATATGGGGGCCCTACTCCAATGAAAAATGGAAAAGGGGTGAGTTGTAAGTCTTGGTGAATATTTTATAATATTTCTAGGAAAAGTGTAATGTCAGACTATGAATACATGTTATAAGCACCATACTTAAATGAGCATGAAACAATTAACAAAATAACAACAAATACTTATATGCATCACATACAAGAATTTAGCCCATGTCAAACATAGACAAAAATGCATGTAGTAACCAAGAAAAATACATAAGGAACACTTAGATTAAATGAAAGTCACAAACTGTGGCCTTGACTTAGACGTTCCTCCCAACCATAAATGTTGTTTCTCATTAACCTTTCAGCAATATGTCATCCCTGAGTCGGGTCACAACTCCACTAGGGAAACAAGGGTTCCTAACAATAAGCTATGTTCTAGAACTCAACAAAATTACTCAGTCCTAGGTACCCACTATTGCATCTATCCCATAATCCATAATTCCCCACGCATCTGTCACACACAAGGAAGTGTGCCCCTTCTCTACTCACCAGTCCTTCGATTTCCCCACTTCCCTTCCCAGGGTTACCAACAACATGATGGAAAAAAAGTCTCTGAGCCCTGTGACTAATGCTCAATGCACCAGGGAAAAAATTTCAATAAAACTCTCACCTAGAGAGTATTCCCACGGGTCTAAAAACCAATCCAAAATAGCCAGTCTCTCACCCAGAGAGACTGCTCACAACCTGTCAACCCGAATCTTCAACAATAGAATTCTGGTTACACCCCCACAACTCCCTGCAAGCTTCTATGGGTAGATATAGTAATAATCATATTTTCCATACAATGTGACCCTCCCTCTACTCACAAGACCCTGTTACATGAAATATTTCGCCAATCCTCCATGCAAAATAATAATAATCATAATTCCCAAAATACACTAGAAGGTTGACAATATATATTGCATGCCTTCCACTTAACACTTGTCACCCTCAAAAATAGCTTTAAGACACTTGGCGACCTATTTCCTGCCCTTGAGAACTTAGGAACGGGTCACCAAGTGGATTAAAGCTACTTTTGAGGGTGACAAGTGTCAAGTGGAAGGAATGCAATATATATTGTCAGACTTAGTGTATTTTGGGAATTATGATTATTATTATTTTGCAGGGAGGATTGGGGAAATATTTCATGTAACAGGATCTCGTGAGAAGAGTGGGGGTCACACTGTATGGAAAATACAATTATTACCATATTTTCCTAGAGAAGCTTGCATCGAGCTATGGGGGTGTAACCAGAATTATACTATTGAAGAGTCAGGTTGACAAGCCATGAGTTGTCTCTCTGGTCGAGAGACTGGTTTTTGTGGAGTGGTTGTCTGACCCATGGGCATACTCTCCAGGCAAGATTTTTGTTGAAAGTTGTTCCCTGGTGCACTGAGCATTAGTTGCAAGGCTAAGAGACTTCCGGTCCCGCATGTTGTTGGTAACCCTGGGAAGGAAAGTGGGGCATATGAAAGACTGGTGAACAGAGAAGGGTCACACTTCCTTGGGTGTGACATATGCATGGGGAATTAGGGATTGTGGGATAGATGCAATAGTGGGCACATAGGACTGAGTAATTTTGTTGAGTTCCAAAACATAACTTGTTGTTAGGAACCCTTTTTTCCCTGGTGGAGTTGTTACCCAGCTCGGGGGTGACCTGTTGTTGAAAGCTTAATGAGAAACAACATCTATGGCCGGGAGGAATGTATGAGTCAAGGCCATAGTTGGTGACTTTAATTTAAGATAAGTGTTCCTTATGTACTTGTCTTGGTTATTGTGTACATTTTTGTCTATGTTTGACATGGGATAAATTCTTGTATGTGTTGCATATAAGTATTTGTTGTTATTTTGTTAATTGTTGCATGCTCATGTAAGTATGGTGATTATATCATGTATTTGTAGTTGTGCATGGATATGACCAATGTGGTTAGTCTTGATTTATTAAGTTATCCATGTAATTTTGGTTATGAGTCGACAAAGAAGAGGATTGAGTGGCCGAGCGAGTAGGAAGGTAGCTTGTGTACACTAAGAGACTGGAATTTGTGTGTGCGAAG
The DNA here is from genome assembly GCA_010110895.2 of Picea sitchensis. Taxonomy (NCBI): domain Eukaryota; kingdom Viridiplantae; phylum Streptophyta; class Pinopsida; order Pinales; family Pinaceae; genus Picea; species Picea sitchensis. The sequence goes on along the minus strand of SNQJ01S0152633.1, from coordinate 16,927 downwards.
AGATAATTACATTCCACGCATAGTGAAATATGAGTTGATGCATGAAACTCAGAAGGTTGTGTGCGCAGTTGCATTGTGTGATCTGAATGCTAGTGCTTACAATTGGTGTGCATGGTTTTGAGTTATTTTCGCTGCTTAAGTCTGTGATGAAAAGAGAATATTTCTTCTGCTGTTATAAGTTGCGTGGCGAGACTCAAGTTTGGGAAGAGCACATTACTTCAAGAGATACTGCACAGATTATGTTTAAAGTAGATTATGCGTAGTGCACTTCTAGGGTAACATTGGTCAGTGTTATGATGGGAACATTATTTTGGGTTGAATTAGTGTTCTTGAAGTCGACATTGTGTGGTGTGGCCCACTCTAGTGTGACTGGGTACATTACAAATTGGTATCAGAGCTTTGTTAAAGTGTGTTATGGAGTAGCATGGCCCATCCTAGGTGGCTGGGGATGCTACAAATTGGTATCAGAGCTATTGGTTCAACATTGGAATTGTATGGGACATATACTAGCATGAATAGATGTGTTCTCTAAGAATTGGTGCCACAGAGTGCAGAGTTTCATTTGCATGAAAAACCAATGGTGCGCGGTATAGAGTTATGATGCACACAAAGATAGTGTTGCACAGGTGTGCACACTAGAATTTGGAATGTTACAATCATCCAAGAAATATGAGGACAAGATTATGAAAAAATTGTGCAAATTTTTCATGTAGTTATTGCATGAAATCACTTAACAAATCTTGTTGTCTGCACATTTTACAGATTTATCAATGAATAGAGAAGGGAAAAGTCAGTGCAAAAGGTTGAAAGCATGGAAGATGCGCAAAGGACTTATAGTATTGATGATGAATTTGGGGATCTGTATGTCGGTTTGGGTGCCGATGGTACATAATCCAAGGAGGAGTGCATGAACTTGGTAGAAACTGTAAAAATACTGCAGAAAGATGTCCATAGTTATAAGGATGATAATGAAAGGATTATGAGAGACAAGGGACAACAAGATGAATTCAATGTCAAATTGATGTAGAGCCCGGAAAAAATAGAAAATAAGATGGATAAGAAGACATGTATCATGATGCAAAGCCTGGACATAATAGAAAATAAGATGGATACAAAGGCATGTATCATGATAAGAAAAGAAGAGAAGAAAGAAGTCTTGGTAAGAATTCTTTTAGGAAAGTATGTGGTAGTTCGAGTCCATCTCCTATTAGAAATCATAAGAGAAGGAATGGGGTGGACAAGCTACAGGGAGAAACGAATAAGATTAAATATCTTACCTTTGATGGTGAACATAAAAAGGATGAGTATACAGAGACATAGTTGTTGGGTATGAGAAATTACTTCCAACTGCATAACTATTCTATGCAACCAGAAGAGAGAATTTCTATCTATAAATTAAAGGGAAAAGAATCAATGTGGTGGGATCAATATGTGCAAGTGTAACACATTGATGAGAAGAAAGTGACTTGGAGAGAGTTCAAGAGGTATTTCCAAAATAAATACTTAACCAAGTAGTACTATAATAGGAAAAAGAAGGACTTATTTGAGCTCAAGCTTGGGAGTATGACGATTGATGAGCATGAAAGAAGATTTTTAGAACTGTTGAATTATGTGCCTTTTATCAAGGATAAATAGGTGAAGATTCAAAGATATTTGAGTGGTTTCCCTCATTTATCAGTGAAAAGATACAATATGATGACCCTAATATGTTGGAAGAAACCATAAGTCACACTAAGTGTCTTTATAAGAAGCAAAGGGGAAGACTGAATTTCCAAAAGGCTTGGGAAGACAAGATGAAAATTAAGGTGGAACTAAGGAAGAATGGAGTCAAGCCACCATTTTTTCAGAAATGTTGCGCAAGGATAGGCAACTCTCCAAGAGCCTAGAATGTTGGAAACAGTGGGACAAAGTAATGGAAACAACATATGCAGTGTTGGGGCTGTGGCGGAAATCATATGTGCAGAGATTGTCCTCAAAGAGGTGATAAAGAGAGGACTGTGCACAGTGTACAAAAAGTTGAGACAATGGAAGAAATGGGTAGAAATGTGCCAAGGATTTACGCTGCACTAGATAACAAGTAGGTTGAGTTCCAGTTGCACATGATAGAGGTAGAAGGTAAGATTAATGACCAACCTATTGCTATTTTAATAGAGTCGGGAGCTAGTCATAGTTATCTATATCCTAAGATGGTGGAAATATTCCATTTGTCGAGAAGCAAGCTTGGAAAATCGTGGTTGGTGTAATTAGCTACAAGAGAAAAAAGGAAAATTAAGGAGATGGTTAAGGCATGTCCATTGGAGATGAATGGACTGAGCACAAAATCTTATTTGAATATTATACCTTTGGGCTTGTACGATTTCCTAATTGGTATGTATTGGTTGGATGAGAATCATGATGTCCTGGATTGTTACAATAAGACCCTCAATTTCCTAGATGAACAAGAAAATTTGAGTCCATTTCAAGGAATTCCAAGAGTTGTGACTATCAAAGGAGTTTCAACGTTGTAGTTGAGGAAAAGTTACAGGAAAGGATGTCAAGTATTCACAACGCACATGGAAGAGGCACCTATGGATAAAGTGCCACGTGTGGAAGAATGCATAGTACTGAAAGAGTTTGAGAATATATTTAAAGAGATACCGATATTGTCTCCAAAAAGAGATATTGATTTCTCTATAAATCTGATACTGGGAGAAAAACCTATACCCAAGACTCCTTAGAGGATGAGTATGCCAGAATTGAAGGAGTTTCATATGCAACTTGAAGATATTATGAAGAAGGGGTATATACACCCAAGTGTGTCGCCTTGGGAAGTGTTTTTTTTTTTTTCGTGAAGAAGAAGGATGGTACACTGAGACTTTGTGTGAATTTTAGGTAGTTGAACACGGTAACAATGGAGAACACATATCCTTTGCCAAGAACAAATGACCTATTTGACTAGTTGAGAGGTGCACACATATTTTCCAAGATATATCTCAGATATGGTTATCACCAGGTAAGAATAAAAGAGGAATACATCAACAAGACTACCTTCAACAAGGTATGGTCATTACGATTTTACAATCGTGTCGTTTGGGTTGTCGAATGCACCAATTTTCTTCATGTGTTTAATGAATGGAGTTTTAAAAAATTACTTGGATAAGTTTGTCATCGTATTTTTGGATGACATTCTTATTTACTCAAAGTTCGAGGAAGAGCACGAGAAACATTTGAGGATGGGGTTGTAGGTATTAAGTGCACATCATATTTATGAAAATATAATCAAGTGTTCATTTTATTAGCGACATATTCACTATTATTTCATAAGAAGGAATAGTTGTGGACCCAAAAAAGATAAAATCCATTCAGGAATGGCCAACACCAAGAAATGTCACAGAGGTGAGATCCTTTATGGGACTAGCAGGTTACCACAAAAGGTTTATTGAAGTATTCTCATAGATTTTGCATCCAATCACATCCATGCAGAAGAAAGATGCACGATTTGAATGGACTACAGATTGCGTAAAGAGTTTTTATCACTTGAAGAACTTGTTAACAAGTGCACCAATTTTGAGAATTGTGGATCCAGATGAAAACTTCGTTATGTGAACAGATGCATGTAGGGAAGAACTCGGTGGAGTTCTGAGTCATAATAGAGATGTGGTATGCTATGAATCAAGGAAGTTGAAAGATAATGAAAGGCTCTATGCTACACATGACTTGGAATTGGAAGCCATAGTGCATGCTTTAAAGATGTGGTGACATTATCTCATGGGTAAGAGATTTGAGTTGAGAATAAACCATTGTGGTCTGAAGTATTTGTTTGGACAACCAAGTTTGAATTCCAAAAAAAGCAGGTGGTTAGAGTTCCTCAGTGAATATGACTTCGACATAAAGCATATTAGAGGAAAAGAGAATAAGGTTGTAACACCCATGTTTCCCCTAGCTTGTTATTAATCATAAAATATGATTACCATCCTAAGGCATGTGGACAGTGTAAATGTATTATTGTTTGAGTTTCCAATAAATGACTATGGGGGTGAATCCTTGAAAGTATTGGCCATGATATCACTAGAGGAAAGAATGTGAAAACTATAAGAGTGGGTCATTATATCAAATAACCCCAAATTCCCTTGATGAGGATAATAAACCTCCTTTAGATCCCAAGGAGAGAAATCAGTTAATGAAGAAAGCACGAGTGGATGAATTATCAACCACTCCCATAAATGGAAGCATGGCCAAAAACTATAGAAGGTCAGCCCAAAGTACCATTGGGTATGGCAGACCAAGCTGACTAGAGCTCCCTTCTAACAGAAGGAACATGATAGGTCGAGAACCATCCTGGAAGAAAGATATAGAAATTGATAAGGAGAATGTGTAGATCTCTCCAATGGATAATGGATAGAAGGCCACGATCTTGATGCTAAGTGAGCATCTGATAAACCTCATCGATGCCATAACAGAGAATTTTTTTTCTAAAAGTTTATAGAGAAAAGAACCCGAGCAGAAGCTGAAACAGAGAAAGAGCCCTTGAGAACTGCGAGAGTTACTTGGTGATATCATGGCTTGGAACAGGGGTGGCTAGAGTGCTAAGAATGAATTCCTCTGAGCCTATGGTCGGGTGGAAGGAAGAACACCCACAATTAGTTAGTTGGCTACCACCTGTAATAGATAAATAATCGCATATCTTGTGTATTTAAGTGGTACTGTGAATTAAAATTGGATATCCTATGAATGTTGTAGGGATAGATATGTTTGCTTAATGATTTATACTATATCCCATTTTGGTGTCTGCTTGATTGTATAATTAGGCAAGTAGGAAATTATATGGATGGGATATTTTTTATACTCGTAAATTCTTGCGTCCTATTGGGGCTTAAGCTAGAGCCACGAACTGTGAGTTCGTCGACCTTGGGCATAGTTTCATGTACGCGTGTCGACCCTCCTAGTCATTTTGAGTCCCTTGGAGGACAAAGTCTGTGAAAGCTCAGGAGAGATAGTTAACATATGCACAGGCTCTCTGTGAGGAAAACATAGACCAAGAACCACTTAAGTTATAGAGTTGAGGAATGAATGTAAGGGGTGCGTGGAAGGATTCTTCCAAGTGTTATGATCTAGAGAAAGAGAACAAGGCACTTAAGCCTTTCAGAGCCAACCAAGATTAGGAAGAATAGCAAGACTGAAGTATCAAAAGGGAAGGCTCCTTTGTTCGGATGACGAACGAACGAGAAACTATTTGAAAGATCCAAGGTCTGTTGTGATCGTTGGATACAGAAAGGAGTGCGAGAGTTAACCCCTTGAGTCCTCTAGACTTCACGAGTTCGATGAACTATGAGTTCGTCGGAAGGGAAGTAAAAATCCATGAAGTCCTGAAGTTAATATGGACCGTGGATCTCTAGATCCGTTGGGATCCTTCTCGACCATTCGATCTATGAAATTCAGAGTCCGTGCTTCGGGAGATTTGCGTGTTGCAGTGACCAAAAACCTGAAGGAAAAGTTACAGAGAACTTAGGAGACACTCACAAAGTTACCGAACACTCTGCAACTCAGTAAGGAGTGCTTGAGCGAAATTTTCCAGGAGGGCACATATATCCCTTTGAGGAATAGAAGGGACAAAGAACTTCGAGGTCTGAGCAGTTGAAGCTCAAAAAAGATAGTGCTAAGAGGGCACAAGAGTAGAACTTATTCCAAGTTCTGAAGCTAAGAAGGGATAAGCGCTTTTCAGAAGTGATGAAGAGGTCCAAGAGACGAACTCGTGGGAGGAACAAAGGATGAGGCCTTTGAATACTTAGAAAATCCTCTAAGCTAGAGGAAGTCAAAGACTTAGGATGGGGAGCGACAATAACCGTCATATCAATTGTGGAGAGGAGATTGGACCATTAGATCAGCATCCAGTGAACAAAGGAAGTGCAGAGGAGAGGAACAGATCCCATCTATTGGATCTGAGTGCGAAGGACCAGTAATCGTTGGATTTGGAAGTAAATGCCCGAGACATAACCCTTCTGTGCACATGAGAGTGGACTTGTCAAAGTCCCGAAGTCCCAAAGTAAATTGGGACCATCCATCATCAAGGAGGACAGGTGGTGTAAGATCCACAACTTTAGAGGTTAGTGGATAAGGAGGAGGACAAATAGCTGAAGTAAATCCTGGCCATTGATCACCAGGGGACACGCGTCAACAGATCAATAACTCTGTAGAAATCACTTCGAGAGTTTCTGATTGAGAGTTGAAACTCTCGAAGCCTGGATATTCAGAGCCCAAAAGTAAATCTCAACTGTTGGATCGGAAGGGACATGTGGTAGAGATTCGTTGTCCTCGGGTGAAAGTAAAGTTCGAGATTTGAGGTTCTTGAGTCCTGGAGAGACAAAATAGATCTGGACCATTAGATCTAGAGGGACACGTGATGACAACTCATAGACTTTGGAGAAACCACTTCGAGAGTTTCATATTGAGAGTTGAAACTCCTGAAGCCCGAAGCACTGAAGTGCCAAAGATTCGAAGGGCTGAAAGGATGAAGAGCCAAAGAGATTTGAACCATCAGATCTAGAGGACAAGTGGCGTGAATCCATGGATTTCGGGTAAAGACCCGAAGTATACGTCAACCGTCAGGTCGTCTGAAGTAGATCTGAACTGTCATATCTAGAGGACAGGTGGCATGAATTTGTGGATTCCGTGTGAAGATTCGAAGTAAACCTCAAGCGTCGGATTTCCAAAGTGAATCTGAGCCGTTAGATAAGCAGCTTCGGGAAATCCATTCGAGAGTTTCTTAGTTGAGATTTGAGATTCGTGAAGTCCAAAGTTCTGAAATTATGAAGTGAATCCCAATCGTATGATCAACCGAAGCATATCTGAGCCGTCAGATCACCCGAAGTAAATCTTAAGCGTCGGATCACCTGAAGTGGATCTAAGCCGTTAGATCCAAGGGAGACGTGGCGAAAATATGAGAACTCCGAATAAATATCCAAAGTAATTTGTAGCTGTCCGATCTAAGGGAGACATGGAGAAAATCTGTGGACTCCAGGTAAAGACCCAAATCAATCCTCGATCATCATATCAATAGGACATGCGTTAGTGGATTATAGCCTTTGGATAAAAGCCATTGAGAAAAAGGGTGAAGTTTGAGATTTGAGATCTTAGAAGTCTGAAACCCAAAGGAGATCTTGACCGTTGATCGAGAAGAGGGCCACAGGAATGTTGATCTTGTTGAAAGGTCAACCACATGAAGTAAAGGCAAGGCTGTTGATTAGGAGGACAGGTGTCCTTAGATCGTCAACTCGAAAGATTGAAGTACGTAAGAGAGTAGGGTTTTGAGAGTTGAAACTCCTGAAACCCAAAATCACGAAGGAGATCTTGTCCGTTGATTTTGCAAGAGGTCAGATCTAATCCATAGGTATGAGAGGGGAAAATCTGAATTGTTAGTTTTTGAAGTACTGTCAAGATCAGGAGGTCGAAGGTCCCGTAGCATTGTGGGGATAGGAGTTGCATGGAAGTTAAAAAGTTGAGGGCGGGCCGTAATTCAAACCGTGGATTTGGAAAGAGGACATGTAGAGGCTCGAGGAGGATTGCAGGCCGAAAAGAAGTTTGATTCAAACTGCCTTTGGCTGCATCCATAATCATGTGGTCCCATGAGGTCATCGCCCAAGGTCACATCAAGAGGGGGCTTATCCAGAAAAGGAGCTAACGCCCAATACTCTGAGATTTTATAGGGGAGCGAAAGGGAAGGTCACGGGTGCCATTAAAAATGCACTAAGAAGCTGAAAGGTTCTGTGTTTAATTACAGAATGATACCATCAAGGTATCAAAGAGTTGTTTGGCTTCATAATCGAAGATCCTTGTCCAGGAGGTCAGACTGGTTCCCCGACTTTCCAAATTAGAAATCATGAATGGAGATTTTGTCCTTTAAGAAAAGAGAAATTTTTTATGCCCCATCGTGGGTGTGTTACAAATTGGTATAAGAGCATGGTTACAACACTTGGCCTGCTTGGGCTCATGTATGAGTCGCGTAAGGAGGTATTTTTATTTTGGGAATTCTTGTTGAATTTCAGCAAAAGAATTTCTTTATCCCTTTGTCTAAGTGATAACTACTTTTACTGGAGTAGGGATATGCTAATTAACATTTATAATAAGACTTGAATGTGGATAGCTGAAGGTGGTAGGTTTATGTCAAGGGCAGCTAAATCCAAAAGGACGAGTGACCTAGTGTTCGTAACACTTCTTGTAAGCATGGGCAATTCAAACTTCAGGCACTAATGATGGTGGATTATATAATGGTTAATACCTTTGTGGGCTTAAAGGAATCTAATAGGATCAAGTAGGATCCTTGGTAGTTATAGTTACTGCTTTAAATTAAAATCGGAGTATATAACTCCTCATGACCAGAGAAAAGTGAGATGGGTAAAACCCTATTGACGCTTAGGAAATAAGGTTTTCTTGCTAGACGTTGTCGCATAAAGAGGAAAGTGACCCTGGTTGGTTATTGCCATGAGAGAAGGCAACATCAATATGAGATGTGACAGTGAGATTAGTCTTGTCACTGACTGAAATCTCAAACTAAAGGAGACTAATGATGAAATTAAACTATCAAGCGAATGCATGAGGTAAAAAGGTGCAAAAGATGCACCTACTTATACATGATCATAAGGATGATTGGAAGATCCTTGGGAAAAAGGATATAGAAGCCCGATATGTCCATGTGTGTGAATGACATGGAAAAAGTGCAAGCAATAAGCTAGCAAGATGAATGCTTATCCGTGTTTAATTATGCTTGAGTGCATAGGTTTAATGCATTATGGAGCTTCCTAATATGAAGCCTAATATTAATACCAGTTAGGTATGAACGATATTGAACGTGCAAGGGATGCACATGTATTATGTAAGAGTATAGCTATAGATACAATATGGTTGCCTTGATTAGTGAAATATAAAGCAAAAATTGCTCTTGTCCAGAATAAATGAATACTATGGATGCATGGCTGACTCCATTTCGAAGAGTCATGAAAGTTATGTTCCAAATAATATATTGAGGGGGAATGTATTCCCTTTCCTCAGGAAATACTAATATAATTAGATAAAAAGGGTAAATGAGCAAATATGCTCTGTTTTCATAATAAGAGGCAAATGATTATGCCTTTGAGAATCACATGAGAAGGATTGTGAACAATCCTGAGTTGACTAATATTAAAGGTAGAGATGTAGGTGGGCTATGAAACATACCTATGACCGCTACATACAAGTTTAGGATTATGAATATGGTTAAGTACATCATGGATGTAAGTTAACAAAACTAGAATATGTATGGATACATAATTTGGGTACATGACAAAGATGCATGTTTATATTCCTTATGGGATATTTTGTAAAATGCTAAAGCTAACTCAAGGTTGAGGCCATAAAAAATAGTGATGGATATGCAATAAGGAAGTTGCATGCTAAAGGAGTTCCCTGTGGAGGAACTGTGTGAAGAATCTGTCGGGAAAACAAAGTCACAACTGTATAATAGTAGCACAGAAATTAAGCAATGAGCCACAAGCTTATCTCTCTCTCTCTCTCTCTCTCTCTCTCTCTCTCTCTCTCTCTCTCTCTCTCTCTCTATATATATATATATATATATATACCAAAATCTCGGATATATATATATATATATATACCAAAATCCTGGATTACATTTTGAAAAACATAATATAAGGAATAGAATACTAATAAATGAATATTGACCATTATGATAACCGAATGGTAATGTGCATGATGCATAGGTTCATGATCCATTATGAACAAAAAAGTTTGCTATTAAAGCATGTTGTTGTATTCCAAAAAGGTTAGGGTGAGGCTTAACCAAGGAGGCTCAAGGAAAAGAGCAGGAAGATCCCAACAGGGAGTAAGTTGAAAAAGAAAAGAAAAGACAGTGAGGCCTTAGAAATAACTCAACTGGGCTGAAAAGTCCCAGGTGATGTAGAAAGAATTTGAAGAAGGGGAGAGCCTCAATTCTTTTCTTGCTGTGTATTATGTTTTTCCCTGGGATGAGAAAGCTAGTATGCTAATGAAAGTAAATGTTTTGACACCGTAGTGATGAGGATTGTATTACTGTAGAAACATTTGAGAACTATCAGTATTGCACTCATGAAAACATTAAGGATAATGTGATGAAGTGCATACATATATGCTAGGACATGTCTGAAAATGTTTTATTAATTTAAATGCTATGGTACTTACATTTTTAATTTACATGACGACTAATGTGTTTATGATGTATGTCATGTGTAGAAAGAAATAGATTGGAACTGTTGAGAAAGACAGTTGCCAATAATGAAGAACCTCAATCAGAGGATGACTATGAGAAGGTTCTTATTGAAAGATTGTTGGAGGGACTTTAAAAGTCCCTATGGAGCACCACTGATGGGATAATATCAAAGGGGGTGCTAACAACCAAAACAAGTATAAAAACATTCATGCATATGTGGCACAAGGTATGAAGGGATTGGGTAAGAATCCCTTCTGAAGTATTTTACAGTCTGGTAGTAAAGACTGGTTGTAATCTTTAGAAGAATTCATGAACTGATATGTCATGAATACATGGACCAATCAAGGAACGATTGGAAACAAAAGTGCTCATAGATAACACACTACATGGAATTGCTTCCAGGAAATGCATGTTTTCATAAAGGACAAAAAATGGATTTAGATTGAGGAAGGAAGACCTTCCAAAATTTCTACTTATATTGTATAGGTGTTAGAGAAAACCAAATTTGGGTGGCCATGAGTGTTGGCACCCTAGTTATTAATGAAGGAGGAATGCTTAAAGGCATTCATGTGAAACTTGTAGTTTCATATGTACTGAATTGGAATCGTGATCATCTTGTAGCCATAAGCATAGTCTTGCTGCAACAATGAATGGGAATGAATAAACCATATGGTGAAAATCTTGGCTAAGATCCAACTCACCATGACAAAATACTTGTCGTAAAGTGTGGGAAACTTAAAATTAATGTAAAGGTGCATTGGGTATGAATGTGGCCATGAACGTTGGCACATTCATTAAGGTCAATTGATATCTGAATTACATTCTGAAAAATTTGGTAGGCTGAAATGATGCATAGGTAAGGGATGATGTATCCTTTTTGCTTGGTATCCTTGAATAGATGAAAATGACTTGGACTGTTAGTATGCTTGATTTTGAAAAGGTAATGTGCATGAAAACTAGCAATTTGTTTGGCTGAGGAATGTTGAAATTGCAGAAGGAAATGGGTCTTGGATATGACAGTATTGTAAGCCAATAAGGAAGACAAATTGCCTACTGAGCTAAACTGAAAGGAATGGTATTTACTTTTTGAGAAAGTGAATTTGATTGTTAGTATGCACAATTATGAAATTGTTTATGATGACGTTATAAAGGTGCAATAAAATGTATGTGCATGGAAACTAACAATTTGTTTGGCTGATTGAAGTTGAAAGTGTAGGACACAAAGGAGTCTTGAATATGGCAACGTTGTAAGCCATAAGGAAGACCAATTGCCTGCTGAGCCAAACCACTATGGGAAGGAAAGTCCCATAATTATGAATCTGTTTCCTGTGCGAAACAAATATGGAAACAAAATGTGGAATTTGGATATATGTGGGTCATAGATTTACAAGAAAATTTTGAATTTAAAATTTATGATGATGTCTCGTGAATTTTTATATGCCTGTGATACGGGTGAGAAATAGTATAATCCGATCGCATGAAATAAAGAGTGACTCGGGAGAAGGAGAGTAACCTTCGTCCCTATCTATGATTGAGTTAGGAGAAGGAGAGTAACCTTCGTCCCTAACTTTAGCTGAGTTGGAAGAATGCCAAGCTGTAAAACCATGAAAAATGGCTACTATTGAGCCATGAGAACCTCGTGGTAAGCCATGATCACCTAGAATATATTGTGTTGAGGTTACACAAGCCGGAGGGATACCTCGGCAGAGCAAGTCTGAGGGACACCTCAACTGTAAGACTCAACAGATTCTCTGGAATTATTTTTGTGTGAGAAAACCTTGGCAAGGCAAGATGGATCACCCGAGGGACTGTATAGCAGAGAAAGGGATGCCTGAGCCTGGGCCTGGAGGGTGAGTGACCGAAAAGAAGAGGAGACCTTAATAGTTCTTGTAAAATATTGATTGGGATCATGCACATGATGGGTAGTTCTTCCTGTGTGAGAAAACCTTGGCAAGGTAAGATGGATCATCCAAGGGACTGTATAGCAGAGAAGGGGATGCCCGAGCCTGGGCTTGGAGGGTGAGTGACCACAAGGAAGATGAAACCATGATGGTTCTTGTAAACTATTGAATTGGGATCATACACCCAATGGGTATGTCAAGGAAAAACAATGATCCTGGATAAAAAAACAACCATGTGCATACAAATCCACAAACTGTGCAGATAATTATTGTGCTAAGATTATGAAATTTTCCTAGATTTTTTTTTATTTTTTATGCAATGTTTTCGCATAAGACTATGATTAATGTGATTTTTTTCCAAGAATTATTGAAAGCATGTGACCAATATTAAAGGTCTGAAAAAGGAATTGACTGAGGAAGAAGGATCAATATTTCCGAAACAACTGAATGAGAAAGGCATGACAGGTGTTTTTGAGAAAGAACACCGAGGACAATGTTCCTTTAAGGGGGAGGGAATTGTAACACCCCTGTTTCCCCCAGCTTGTAATTAATCATAAAATAGGACTACCATGCTAAGGCATGTGCAAAATGTAAATGTATTATTGTTTGAGTTGCCAATAACCGACTGTGGGGGTGAAGCCTTGAAATTATTGGCCATGATATCACTAGAGGAAAGAATGTGAAAACTATAAGAGAGGGTCATTATATCAAATAACCCCAAATTCCCTTGATGAGGATAGTAAACCTCCTTCGGATCCCAAGGAGAGAAATCAGTTAATGAAGAAAGGAACAATGGATGAATTATCAACCACTCCCATAAATGGAAGCATGGAAAAAAACTGCAGAAGGTCAGCCTGAAGTACCACTGGGTATGGTAGACCAAGATGACTGGAGCTCCCTTCTGATAGAAGGAACAATATGGGTTGAGAACCATCCTAGAAGAAATATATACAAATCGATAAGGAGAATGCGCAGAGCTCTCCAGCGGATAATGGACAGAAGGCTGTGAGCTTGATGATGAGTGAGCATCTGATAAACCTCACCAAGGCCATAACATAGAAGAAAATCTCTGAAATTTTATAGAGAACAGAACTTGAGAAAAAGCTCAAATAGAGAAAGATCCCTTGAGAACTGCAAGAATTCCCTGGTGATATCATGTCTTGGCACAGGGGTGGCCAGAGTGCTAAGAATGAATGCCTCTGAGCCTATGGTCGGGTAGAAGGATAAACACCCACAGTCAGTTAGTTGGCTACCACCTGTAATAGATAAGTAATCACATATCTTGTGTATTTAAGTGGTACTGTGAATTAAAATTGGATATCCTATGAATGTTGCAGGGATAGATATGTTTTCTTAATGATTTATACTGTATCCCATTTTGGTGTCTTCTTGATTGTATAATTAGGCAAGTATGAAATTATATGGATGGGATATGTTTTATACTCATAAATGCTTGCGTCTCGTGGGAGCTTAAGATAGAGCCACGGACTGTGAGTTTGTCGACCTTGGGCATAGTTTCATGTACGCATGTCGACCCTCCTAGTCGTTTTGAGTCCCTTGGAGGAAAAAATCTATTAAATCTTAGGAGAGATAGTGAATGTATGCATAGGTTCTCTGCGTGGAAAACTGAGATCAAGAACCACTTAAGTTCTAAATCCCCTTAAGGGAAGTAAAAATCCTCTAAGTCCCGAAGTTAATCTGGACCGTGGATCTCTGGATCTGTCGGGATCCTTTTCGACCATCCGATCTATGAGATTCAGAGTCCACGCTTCAGGAGAGTCACGTGATGGAGTGACCAAAACCCTGAAGTTGAAGTTACAGAGCACTTAGGAGACACTCACAAAGTTACTGAACACCCTGCAACTTAGTAAGGAGTGATTGAGTGAAAGTTTCCAGGAGGGTACAAATATCCCTTTGAGGAATAGAAGGGACAGAGACCTTCGAGGTCCGAGAAGTTGAATCTCAGAAGATATAGTGCTAAGAGGGCACAAGAGTAGGACTTATTCCAAGTTTCAAATCTCATAAGAGATAAACGCATTTTAGAAGTGCCAACGAGGTCCAAGAGATGGACTCATGGGAGGAACAAAGGCCGAGGCCTTTGAATAATTAGAAAATCCTCTAAGCTAGAGGAAGTCAAAATCTCAAGAGGAGGAGAGACAACATCCGTCGGATCGGTTGTGAAGAGGATACTAAACCATCAGATCAATGTCTAGAGAACAAAGGAAGTGCAAAGGAGAGGAACACATCCTATTTGTTGTATCTGAGCATGAAGGACCAGTAACCGTTGGATCCAGAAGTAAATGCATGAGACTTAACCCTTGTGTGCGTAGGAGAGTGGACTTGTCAAAGTATCGAAGTCCCGAAGTAAATTGGGACTGTCCATCATCAAGGAGGATAGGTGGTGTAAGATCCACAACTTCAGAGGTTAGTGGATAAGGAGGAGGACAAATAGCCAAAGTAAATCCTGGCTATTGATCGCCAGGGGACACACTTCAACAGATCAACAACTCTAGAGAAATCACTTTGAGATTTTTTGATTGAGAGTTGAAACTCCTGAAGCCTGGAGAGCCAGAGCCCATAAGTAAATCTCAATTGTCAGATCAAAAGGGACACGTGGTAAGATCTGTTTTACTCGGGTGAAAGTAAATTTCGAGATTTGAGGTTCTCGAGTTCCGAAGAGCCGAAATAGATCTGGATCGTCGGACCCAGAGGGACACGTGACGACAAATCGTAGACTTCAGAGAAACCACTTCGAGAGTTTCAGATTGAGAGTTGAAACTCCCAAAGCCCGAAGCATCGAAGGGCTGAAGTGCCAAAGAGCCAAAGGGCCGAAGAGCTGAAGAGATCTGAACTGTCAGATCTAGAGGACAGGTGGCGTGAATCCATGGATTTCGAGTAAAGACCCGAAGTATACGTCAACCATCAGGTCATCCGAAGCAGATCTGAACTGTCAGATCTAGAGGACAGGTGGTGTGAATTTGTGGATTGTGGGTGAAGATCCGTAGTAAACCTCAAGCGTAAGATTTCCAAAGTAAATCTGAGCCGTCAGATCAACAGCTTTGGGAAATCCATTTGAGAGTTTCTCAGTTGATATTTGAGATTCGCGAAGTCCAAAGTTACAAAATTCTGAAGTGAATCCCAATCGTCCGATCAGCTGAAGCAGATATGAGCCGTCAGATCACCCGAATTAAATCTCAAGTGTCGAATCACCCGAAGTGGATCTGAGCCGTCAGATCCAAGGGAGACGTGGCAAAAATATGAGAACTCTGGATAAATATCCGAAATAATTCATAACCGTCCGATCTAAGGGAGACGTGGAGAGAATTTGTGGACTCCAGGTAAACACCCAAATAAATACTCGATTGTCAGATTAAGAGGACACACGTTAGTGGATTATAGCCTTCAAATAAAATCCATTGAGAAATAAAGGGTGAAGTTTGAGATTTGAGATCTTAGAAGTCCAAAACCCGAAGGAGATCTTGATCGTTGATCGAGAAGAGGGCCATAGGATCGTTGATCTAGTTGAAAGGTCAAATACCCAAAGTAAAGGTAGGGCCATTGATTAGGAGGACATGAGTCCACAGATTGTCAACTCGAAAGATTGAAGTACGGAAGAGAGCAGGGTTTTTAGAGTTGAAACTCCCGAAACCCGAAATCACGAAGGAGATATCGTCCGTTGATTTTGCAAGAGGTCAGATATGATCTATAGGTCTGAGAGGGGCAGATCTAAACCACCAGTTTTTGAAGTACCTTCAAGATCGGGAGATCGACAATCCCGTAGAATTGCAGGGATAGGAGTTGCACGGACGTTAAAAAGTTGAGGGCGGGCCGCAAGTCAAACCGTGGATTTGAAAAGAGGACACATGGAGGCTCGAGGAGGATTGTAGGCCGAAAAGTAGTTTGATTCAAACCGCCTTTGACCGCATTCTCAATCACATGGTCCTGTGAGGTCATTTCCCAGTGTCACATCAAGAGGGGTCTTATCCAGAAAAGGAGCTAATGCCCAATACTCTGAGATTTCCCAGGGGAGCGAAAGGGAAGGTCATGGGTGCCCTTAAAATTTCACCAAGAAGTTGAAAGGTTTTGTGTTTAATTACAAAATAAGACCATCAAGGTCTCAGAGATTTGTTTGGATTCAAAATCAGAGATCCTTGACCAGGAGGTCGGACTGGTTCCTTGACTTTCCAAATTAGAAACCATGAATGGAGATTTTTTACTTTAAGAAAAGATAAATTTTTATGCCTCGTCATGGGTGTGTTATAAAGGTAGCTGATGCACTCAGAAGGAGGATGCATGAGATGCTTTATACAACCATTAGCATGGACTGGAACGATTTGCATGATAGAATTTTGGAAGTTTCTGAATCAAATATGTGCTATATGGATATAAGTGCGACTTTACAACAAGGTATGTCCTAGCCAAAGCTTGAAGGTTATGAGTTAAGAGAGGATGGGATCCTCATGTATAGATGTAGAGTCTAGGTGTTGAATGACCAAGAGTTGAAGAACCTAATTTTGTTATAGATGCATAAGGTTTCTTATGTTAGACATCCAGGATACCAATACTTTTGGTCGGGTATGAAAAAGGAAGTTGCGTATTTTATTGCGAGATGTATTGAATCTCAGAAGGTCAAGACTGAGTACATACATCCAGCTGGTTTTCTACAACCTTTTCCTATTCTTGAGTGGAAGTGGGAAGTTGTGACCATGGACTTCATAACTAAGTTGCCTACGATTGCTAAGCAACATGATTCTATTATGGTGGTGGTGGAAAATCTTACTAAAGTTGCCCATTTTATTCCAGTGAAGTCAAC
>SNQJ01S0152632.1:0-22889 GCA_010110895.2 Picea sitchensis | reverse complement strand
TAACTCGAGGCAGAGAAAAGATAGGAATGGACTTTGATCATGGTGAAATTTTGGGTCAAATGTCGGAGGGGAAGATAAGGAAGGTGGAGCATCCCCCTCCTATGTTTGATGTTGCTCAGTAGAAGTAGTTTATGTGTGATGAGAAAAGAACCATAGAGGAAGAAAGGGTGTGAGAAGAGCTGCAATGTGTGACACATAGGTCGCTGGAAGAGGCTCGTGCCCGCGAAGAATTGTAGTGCACCATGCAGAGGCCTTTGGAGGAAGCTTGTGTGTGCAAGGAAATACAACACATGATGTAGAGGTCATTGGAATAAGAATGCATATAATAGGAGTTGTGACGTGCCGAGAAGAGGGAAACAAGGGAACTCGTACATGAATAGCTAAAGTGCACGACGTGAGAAGAAGAACTGTGTGACTTGGGTAAGAAAATAGACACCGAGGAACAAGCAAGCAACTTCCTACATTGTTTTTTTAAGATTGTTAAGCTATCCTAATGCTACAAGTAAGTTGACACAGATGTTAGCAACCTGCATGGAGGAAGAAGGTATGGATAGAGTTATTTCATCCCCCCTACTAGAAATGGATCTATGTTAGGTCAGTAAGAAGAAGCACACAAGAAGAGAGTTCAAGATGAAAATTGAACTTTCCTTAGTTATGAAATGGATGGGGTCATGCTAGACTTGTGTTCCTACGTGAACATATTTTCAAATAATTCTTGGGAATTGATGGGTAGTGAACTTGGTTTGGTTTCCCATTCAACTCTGATTAAATTAATTACACAATCTATCCTATATAGGTCTATTAGACAAGTCAAAGTATGAAGATAGAAGGGGTGAAAGACGAAGGATGATTTTGAAGTAATAAAGATCATGGATGATTTTGATCCCTACCCTGCATTACTTGGAATTTATTGGGCCTTCAAAAACAATGTTTTGTTGAATATGAAGCGACATATAATGGATTTGATACTGACACATTATGTATGATCGCACCATTGGATCCTAATGAATGGGAAAGGCACAATGATTTGGTAGATGAGGATGTGCAAAGCTATGTTATTGAGAATATATACAAGACATGAGGCACATAGAAGATTATGTTAATCCTATAGCCGATGTGAAATTAAGTTGGAGAAATGTGAAGTAATATGAAAGTGATTCAGATGATGCCATGGAGAGGTGGTAGAACAAGATTTATGAAGTCTCGACAAGTAGATGTGTGCGTATTACCAAGAAATGGCATTGGGTATCCAAGCAATGGCATGAGGAACATAGCCGATATCTGAAGGCCTAGCACGCGCTGCCAAGAAAGCACTATGTCCCCTTGGTTCCTTGATTTTCTACTAGGTAGGTATGGGAGTTGCATGCATGATGGATGGAGATAACTACTAAATATGTTGTCATGGAAAGAACATCCACCCATTCAATCCCCCTCAACCCCATTGATAAAATAGATGAGGTGCACAACAGTAAGTATGTAGTGGTTAATTAGAAGATGTCATCGGATCCAGATGAGTTGAGTGAAAAATGAGTGGTTGGGCATGTGTGAAGAAGCATCACAACCTCATAGGGGTTGCTACAACCAATTAAATAAAGGTTAACTAATGCAGGGGTGTGAAGGAATCATGTGTAGTTCCCCTGGAGAATAAGACTTGTGCATGTACGGAGTCGTCCACATCATTGTCATCCTGGAAGATTTGGTGGTGGAAACGATTCGTGATAATAATGGTCGATATGAAAGGAAATTACATTGTGTCTATTCAATCCAATTTTTGAAGGATGGAGTCATTAATGTCGCTGACAGGAGGACGATTTTCCCAAATTTCGAATAAAGAAGGACTTAATTACAGTGGATGGAGTAAATCTTGGCATTAAGACTACAACGATTGATTGGCATCCAACACAATGAATTCGAATGGTCAGGATGGAAGGTGGTATCGACCAACTCACGGAAGGTCCCGGATAGTAAGTCCACATTCGATGAACAATAGGCACCATTATTTTTTTCATTACCTTGGGGATGAGAAGAAGTGTTCTAGCTCAGAGTTAATCATGAATGCAACCAATACGGACTTAATATTTTATACCTAGTTGATAGATGCGTAGTTTTTTGTTGACCCCTTGATCGCGAAAATAGAAACAATGGGCCTATCAACCTCTAAGGTCATGAAAAATGATGGATATGTTGTTTTTCATATCACCCATGAACTTCATGGCAACATCAGTGAGCCTAATAACCAATTCAAGGAGTTCATTCAAGAACTCATGAAGACGATTTCATTTGTTGCATTAATTACTCCATGAAGCACTTGGCTCGAGGATGAACAAATAATAGTGGTGGGGGTCTATGGGAACCCAAATTTCTTGGTAAATATTGCATGCACATACAAATGAATTTGTGCATGCCTATTCCATTTTTGTGCACACTTAAGTAGCTACACAATGGGTGATAGGAGGTGCACGTGTTGGTTCAATTTTTTATAATGTGTGTCGGTTCAAGTTATTCCAATGCATGTCGGTTTGAGTTCTTTGATGCATGCCAGGAATTAAGAAGGAACTGCATGCATGCCAAAGAAAAGAATCTTCAGGAAATCTTCACGAGAAATATTGCTTCAAAAGCAGAACAAGGGATCATGGAATAGTAAGAAGATGAGCTGGAAAGGTAGTTTAGATTTCCATGATTCCAAAGATTCTATGTGGAATGCATGAGGGTAGTAGTGTGCTCTTGTGATCATAAGGTGAAAGTGGGGAAGAACTGAAAGTGACAGAGCACTAGAGACAAGAAGTGGATAAAGGGGAGCAACGATGATAGAAATAAGGTTGTTCATGTTATGGTTGTTGTGGGCATTGTTGTTGTTGTTAGTCATTGTCCATGAGCTTCGCTTTGAGACTATGTTTGTAATGTCTCAAGTTTATAAATCTAGATGCGTAATATTTGCGGAGTAAAGAAAAGGAAGTGCATGGTGTTGTGTAATGTAATATTGGGAAAATGTATAAGGGAGAAGGGATTTGTTGTTGTCAATTATTAAGTTGTTTGATGTATGTCTTTGAATGGTTGAGTAAATATAATAAATTTGCAATGATTATGGTCTTATGATGTGTTGATCATGTGTCTATTGAAAGTGTGTGTTGTTGTTATATATTGTTAGTTGTTAAGTAGTCTGCAATGGATTATGTGAATTCTAACTTGAATGGAATTCTGTGTAATTAGTCCTTCATAACTAACATAAGACCCGGATAGTGCGTTGATTATCATAACATCTAGAGTAGCCAGACCTTCTTCATTATTTGATAAAAGCATTTATATGTCGATGCCTTGGGGTTTGTTGGTCAACTCTGGATGAAACCTAGGTCTTCAACCCCTCAGCGTTAAGAAGGACGTGTGCAAGCATAGAATGACCCAACATGCTCAAATAAATTTCCCTAGGACACTGCTTATTGCATCCAAACCTGCATTTGTTCACAATTCTATGGGAATATTAGGTCATTTAACCCACATCATCATGATAGAAAGAATCTCCTCCCTAGAATCAAACAAAGGATGTGAGGGTTTGGCATAGAGATGATGTATGTCCCAATACCACCGCCCCTTAACATTTTTTGTGCATCCTCCTTGGACTTAACCAAGAAGCCTATCCATCCATTAGATATGACATCTATCATAATATAGTCTAAAACTTGCTTCCACTACCCCTGCACCCACTTGAATAACCTGTAAGTCTACACCAACTACCAGGGAAACACTAACACCCCAAGATCTAATGACTCAACGACATTTATGTTCCTTCTTCGTCTTTGATCCTCGCACTCCACCACACCACAAGCTCCTTATGAGTCAGATTACGGTCGATAAACCCTGAAGAGGTAGCAACAAGACCTATTCTATCCACAAATGAGTAGTAAGAGTGCTCTCCACCTCCCCACACTTACCTGGAGATGCTTGGATCGCCTCCCCATGGACTTTACCTCCTAGGCCAGTCTTGATTGAATAAGTGTTGCAAATCAATAAAAAAGGATGAGAGGACACTACATGTGCCATATGGCACCAAATCCTTGCTTCGTGTATGTTCTAAGGCTTATTGGTATAATGCATGGTAAAATAAGATTAATATTAAAAAACAATTTACAATAATATGATTTGAATAAGTTATTTTTTAATTTTTTGAGAATGATTTGATTGAAAATTACATGTATTTAGATTTTAACATGTGTTTCCTCTAAAAATTACAAATTCATATAATATAAATTTAACTGTATTTTTAATTTTTTAATTATAATATTAAATATAAAGATATACATAATATTAATTTTAAAAAATGATAATTATTTTTCTAATTTTTCATTAAATTATTAAACATAATATAATATATAGATGTTGATTTTTAAAATCATAGTACTTTTTAAATCATAAGAATTGATAATACCATCATAATATAATATTTTTAAGATAATAAACATAAAAATACTTATATATAAATGGGGTAGCAAGCTAAGTGGGCTTGATTGTGGGGAAAACTCCTGAGTTAAAGCCCAGAAAGTGATGATTGATACAATGTGATTCATTTAGCTGGTTTCAGGCCATTTTTCACCTGGCCAGGCATCCGCACGAGATGTAATGAATGCTAAGTAAACTATTCAAATCATAAGAGGTAGTTAGTTGTGACTAATACTCATGAATATGAATCATAAATTAATGGCTTACACTATTGTTATTAATCCCTAAAATGATATCTAAAATAAATAAATTGTTTTCCTTCACACTTTTATTAATAAGTTTACCCATTGATCTTACTTGTTTTTGTTTTTATATTTTTACTTCTTCTTCTTCTTTATATTTTTAATTTTGTTTATCTTTTAAAAGAGGAAAAAGTTATCCTTTTGATATGCATTTAATATAACTGACTATATGTAATTGAATTGAATTTATATTTATAATAGGATCTTTTTGTTTTTAAAAAGAGTTTATATATTAATTTGATCAAATTATATAAATTATATGTAATATAAACAAATAAATTAAATTATTTGTTAATTTAAACTGAGATGCGTCTCCTCCACCTGAAAGCTCATAATGAGGGATACGGATTCTCCTTTTTCCTTTCCAGCAATATCTATAGGCTCCGTAAGTAGGGAATTTGACAGTTTCCCACGGAGCTCTTTGTCAGATAGTTTAGTGACGAGATCCGCATCTACATAGCACTGTTTCATAGCGCGAGACACACCATCAGCTTATTTGTTGCTTTTTCTCAACTGCCAATTTGTAGTCCAAGTAGGCAACTGAATCAATCGCCCACGAATTCTTCTACAAATGAAAGTGAAAGCGAGACAGTTGTACTGATATAAAAACCCATGGCAGGCAGAGTGGGACGAGCACGATGAGCATAACAGATTACAGGCGATTGATTTTTTTAATAAGAACATAGAATTCATCTTATTATAATCATGTCACATTGTCTACCAATGAAATTGTTTTTTAATTGTTCTCAGGTATTTGGAAAACGAATTTAATTTTTGTAACTGTTCATAATTCAAAATTTTGACTTGAGTTGCAATAGATCTGACTTGTGCCATTATAGTAACTGATTCCTCTTCTCTACGTTGATCTAAGCGGGATTGGATGGGATTGGAATTTCAAAATGGAGTGGGTTAACTTTCAGCAATCTTTCCTTTCGAGGTATCTTTCCTGTAGGTTTTTAGGGTTTTTATTTTAAATTTCTGTCAATCCAGAAGTTTTTTTTAGGGTTTTTATTTTAAATTTCGGTTAATCCAGAAGTGGATTTTCTGAATATTTGGGTTGGTTTAAAATGGGACAATATTTATGGAGTAAAGTTCTGAAATGCATGGAACTTTGATCATTCAATTTAGATTACTCCTGAAAATCTAACAAGATTCAGATCCATTCTTTTTACCTAAAAAAATAGATATGTTTACTCCTCATTTAATTTACTCCTTTCAAAATTAAATGAACACATGACAAGTCTGACAACTCTGCTGTTCCTGAGTACTGTGTTTTAATGAAGATGGTTGACTGTTTAGAAAAAAAATTAACTGTATTTGACAGGGATTGTTATCAATTTAGAAAATGTGAGTATATGAAACCACTTCAATAAGTAGCGTTGTATTCCACAGAACTGACTTAAATGGCCAGAAAAGGAGATTGATAGGTGAATATGCGATCACAGTCCCTCCTGCACTCAGAATGTATGTGACATAAATATTCTCCTTGCCTCGGAATATATCCAGAAGTATTCGCTAAGTGAATTATTTGTAATATTATTCTCTGTTTGCTGATCTCAGCAAAACATGGAGAGTTCCTGACCATCACAGACTAAAGTCAAAAGCGTGTAGAAAATAAAAAGGATATGAAACCACTTCAATGATTAGAGTTGTACTCCACAGAACTGACTTAAATCGCCAGAAAAGGAGATTGATAGGTGAATATGCGACCACAGTCTCTCCCGCACTCAGAATGTAGGTGATAGAAATATTCCCATTGCCTTGGAATATATCCAGAAGAATGATTGTCTGAAGGATACAGAGAACCCACCCAAACATTAATGATTTTTCTCTCATAAGATACGATACAGAATAAACTCAAAGGTTAGCATTATTTTTAAGATGCTCTTGTGGTTTGGGGTTACCAGCTATGTAGGTTAGATTAGCTGTCTATGTTGGAATTGGTAGAGGATTTGACTAGATAAGGCAGGGACTTCCCGACACTGTTACACCCAAGATGGAACACAAGATGGAACCCTGGGGGCATTTGGCTAAGGAGGGCCAGGACCTTTCGAGGCTGAATGCCCTTCTTATTCAAATCATGTACAGTGTGCTGTCGTAATATCAACACTCAAGATGGAACCTTGGAGGCATTTTGCTAAGGAGGCGGGCCTTTTGAAGCTGAATGCCCTTTTCACCCAAATCATGTAAAGTGAAGGCACTACCACAGGAAGAATTGTTAGGGATGTCAAGACCAAGGATGGAACCCTTGGAGGCTAACATGTAAGAATTTAAGGACTCCTTCCACTTTATTTGGACGTACTCTAGTTAAGAGAGTTGTGCTTTCTTATGTTTATGTTATGTACAATGTTCCTATACTTATAGACTTATAGGTTTAGATGTGGCTTAACCTCCACCTACATTGCCACCTAGGTTTAGTGGTAGTTCTTAGTAAGATCAAATTTTGTAAAGAACTTGAATTAAATTACAAAGTATCATTTGCTTAGGCCTATAACATAAAAATGATATAGAAAGGGATTCAAACATAAACATTAATAGTATAGGGATATATACATCATTTTTTGGCATGTTTATAGCACTAACGTCAACATAGTGTAGGGGTTAAGTATCTCATTTTCTACCCGTTTTTTTCTGAATTTCAAAATCTACTTTAATACTAACAAGCACAGGTTCTCGGCAAATCATGGTGGGAAAAACCAACATTTCATAGGCCAGAAAATTGTTTCAAACAAACTAGAAAATAATAGTATCACCTAACTTTAAACCAACTTTGGACCATGAATAGAGGGATTAATCACTTATGGTGATTATTATCGCCTAGTAACTTGTGATTTATCTAATTCAACTCTTGTTTGGAGGGAGGATTATTTCCCTAAGGTGATTAATTACTATATTCCAATAATGGAGACATAGATTTTTTCTATGCATTTTAATTTGTTAAAAGTATAGAGCCATTTCTCTCATGGCCTACTTCATTATCTTTTCGTCTAGTTTCTTTGACTGAGATGTGGATAATTCTTGACATGGTAAGTCTTTGTTTGTTTAGTCTACTATATCATTCAAACAATGGTTATCATTTTTTATTAAAATGTAGTACACTATAGAAAGTGGTATCTATAAAATACATGATGAAAATAAAAAATAAATAATATAGCATAATTGGTATTGAAAAGATATTTGGAGGAATGGAACATGTTATCACATGTAATTTTTTTATAAATTTTAAAAATTTTTTTTTTTTTTTTTTTTTTTTTTTTTTTTTATTTTTTTGAAAAAAAAAGGTTAATATGCAATTTTCAAAGTTATTTGAAAATAAAATGTTTATAAATTTTGTAAATATTTTTACTTATAGGTGAGCAAAGTTTAGTTCAAAAGGCTTTGCATATTCTCGGGCTTACTAAGACTAATATGCAATTTTTCAAAGTTTTTTAGTTTCAAAAGACTTTGTATATTCTATGGCCTACTAAGGCTAATATGCAATTTCAAAGTTCTTTGAAAAAAAATAATTTATGCAATTTTCAAAGTTCTTTGAATAAAAATATTTGTATATTCTCGGGCCTACTAATGCAAGTATGCAATTTTCAAAGTTTTTTGAGAAAAAAAAAAAAAAATGTTCTTATGCAATTTTCAAAAGTTCTTTAAAAAAATGTTTGTATATATGGTTTCTTTTGCCTATAGAGGCTAAAATGCAATTTTTCAAAATTTCAAGTTCCTTTGAAAAAAATGTTTGTATGATACGGGAGCTTACTATACTAAGGCTAATATGCAATTTTCAAAGTTCTTTGAGAAAAATGTTTTATGCAATTTTTTCAAAGTTCTTTGAAAAAAAAAATGTTTTATAATATGCAATTTTTGAAGTTCTTGATAAAAAATGTTTGTATATTCTGGACAGCTAATATGCAATTTTCAAGTTCTTTGAAAAAATGTTTGTATATTCTACGGCCTACTAAGGCTAATATATGTAATTTTCAAAGTTCTTTGAGAAAAAAATTTGTTTTTATGCAATTTTCAAAGTTCTTTGGAAAAAAAATGTTTATATAATGCAGGAATTGGCTAATATGCAATTTTTCAAAGTTCTTTGAAAAAGATGTTTATATATTCTTGAGCTGCTAATATGCAATTTTCAAAGTTCTTTAAAAATAAATGTTTGTATATTTTTGGGCCTACTAAAACTAATATGTAATTTTCAAAATTCTTGGAGAAAAAATTTGTTTTATACAATTTTGAAAGTTATTTTGAAAAATAAATGTTTGTATATTCACAGGGAGCTAATAATGCAATTTTCCAAGTTCTTTGAAAAAAAATGTTTATATATTCTCCTGGCCACTAATATGCAATTTTCAATGTTCTTTGAAAAAAAATATTTGTATATTCTCTGGGGGCTAATATGCAATTTTCAAAGTTCTTTAAAAGCTGTTTGTATATATTCTAAACTAATATGCAATTTTCAATTCTTTTGGAAAAAAAATAGATGCAGCCGACTAATATGTAATTTTTTAAATTTTTCTTTGAAAAAAGATATTTGTATATTCTCGAGCTTCTAATATGCAATTTTTCAAAGTTTTTTGAAAAGAAATTGTTTGTATATTCTGAGAAATATGCAATTTCAAAGTTTTGAAAAAAATACAAAAAAATATAATAATATGTAATTTTCAAAGTTCTTAAAAATAATAATATACAATCTTCAAAGTTCTTTGAAAAGAAAATGTTTATATATTTTTGGTCAGTTAATATGCAATTTTCAATTTTTTGAAAAAATGAGAAAAAATGTTTGTAATCTCCAAATATCGTATGGTTTTTCAAAAATTTAAAAAAATGTTTATATGTTTTAATCGACTAATATGCAATTTCAAATTCAAATTTTTTGAAAAGGGAAAAAATGTTTGTAATCTCCAATAACATTATAGTTCAAAATTTTTTAAGAAAATGTAAGAGAAAAAATGTTTGTAATCTCCAATAACATTATAGTTCAAAAGAATTTTAAGAAATATTTATATATGTTTGATTCAGTTAATATGCAATTTTCAATTTTTTGAAGAAAAATGTTTGTAATCTCCAAGAACATTATAGTTCCATGCCCACCAGATTTTGTACGCTCTATATATGATGACCTGTAACAGAGCAATTGGTATATATCTTGAAGAATCTGAAAAAAATGGATTTAAGTGCTCACTGAGGAGTCACGTCCAGAAAATACAGATTCAGAAAAATAAACTCTTTTTGAAAATCTGATCAGTGATTATCGGATATAGCATATGAGAAACAAAAGTGAAAAACTTAGATATCAAATTCTGGAAATCTTTGTCACAATATTTTATTCCAAGCTGAAAATAGATTTTACAAGTACCTGCAATACAAAAGCGAGAATAATAAAAAAAAAAAAAATGGATAAGCTTGTTTTTATACAGAAAAATTTCAGAATGTTACAGTGGACAAGTAGCGCAATTTTATCACTAACGAAACTTACTAACTCTCTCTGCATAAATAGGAATTACATTCTATAAATAGAGTTTGATGGAATGCAAATGAAACGTGGAGATTTAATAGGAGAAACGTGACAATTTCAGAACAGCAAATGGCAGAGACGGTTATTCGAAGAAGAGGCCCCTCCAACCATCATAGGTATGCCGAAAACTCAGGCATTAGTTCCTCAATCTCTCCTTTAATGTCAAGTTTGAGGATTCCCAATTGTGATTTGAGTTTCTCCAATCGATCCTTTAGAAGATATTTCGTAAAAATGTCTGCAAGCTGATGTAGTTACAAAATTCAAAAAGAAACTCTTGTTGGACAAGTTCTCTAATGAAATGATGGCGAATGTCAATGTGTTTACTCGTGCTATGTAAAACTTGATTCTTCCAATCATAGAGATTGTTCTTTGATTGTCACAATAAACTTTAATAGGTTTACTAATTTCCATGCCCAATTCTTCTAACAATCTTGCCATCCAAATAACTTGAGTTAACTGTAGATATTAAATGTACTCCATTTAGGATGTAGAAAGAGCAAGCGTAAGGTTGTTTTCTTGTAAAGGAAAAGCATATCTGAAATACTTGCGATCATCAATGCAAACTGCCTAATTTGCATCTGTGTATGCTACAATATTGGAATCAATGGTAGCATTATAAAACAATCCAAAAAATATGGTACCACTTACATTTCTGAGCATTCTTTTAGCTGCTTGCAAATGAGATTCGTGGTGTTGATTCATGAACCTAGCAACCAAACTTACAGAAAACATAATATATGGTCTAGTAGTGGTCAAATACATTAAATTTCCAATCATGGATCTATAGAGAGTGGCATCACAAAGAGAAGAATCATTTTCTTTCATCAATTTGCTTCCCACAACAAGAGGAGTACTCACAACTTTACAATTATGCATGTTAAACCTCCTCAACATGTGTTCAACATATGTGGTTTGACAAATAGATATACCTTCAGTTGTTTGTTTGATTTGCATGCCCATAAAATATTGTGTTTCTCCCAAATCAGACATCTCAGAATTTTTGATTTCATTTTTTCTTTAAACTCCTTCACAAGTGATATGAGGTGCCCATAAATATTAAGTCATCTACATACAAGAAGAGAATAATAAAATATGATCCAATGACCTTTTTGTAGATTGCACTTTTAGAAGAACACTTAATAAAACCATGATCATGAAGGTATTTATCAATCGTAGAGTATCAAGCTCTAGGAGCTTGTTTAAGACTCATAAAGTGCCTTCTTAAGCCTATACCACCTTATCTTCTTTACCTTCAACAATAAAACCTTGAGGTTGTTCAACATAAATTTCTTCCTTCAAATATCCATTTAAGAAAATAGATTTGACATCCATCTCATAAAATTTCAACTTTAACTGAGATGCAATGGAAAGAAAAGTTCTTATTGTTTCAATTCTTGCTACAGGAGAAAACGTTTCCTCATAGTCAAGGCCTTCTTGTTGCACATACCCCTTTGCAACTAAACGTGCTTTTTGTTTTGAAATGCTTCCATCCATATTATATTTTAGCTTGTAAATCCACTTTACTCAAATAGTGGATTTACCCCGATGAAAATTCAACTCACTCCCGTAATCATTTTTCTATATTTGAGACGTTTCATCCTCCATTTCTTGCACCCATGGATCAACAAAACAAGCTTCTTTAAAATTGATAGGCTCAATATTTGCAGAAGAAACAATAGCAAAATGATCATTAGCATACCTTGATGTCTCATAAATTTCCTTCAAACTTCTAGGTTTTCTAGGAGAACTAGATGGAGATGTTGCTTGAGAACTTGTTGATGAGCTAGATGAAGGAGATGTTGTTTGAGAACTTGTTGAAGAACTAGATGAAGATGCCTTTGATGGAGAGCCTCTTGTAGATGAACCTAAAATTGTTACTCTAGATGGATCTTTTGATGATGATCATTATCATCAAAGTTAAATTCTCAATATGTGGAGTAACCAATTTATCTTCACTTTCATCCTTAAAATAAACTCCCCCTCCATCAAATATCACATCTCTGCTAATAAATCTTATCGATGAAGGATCATAACACCCTCAAAGCCTTACTTTCATCTAAGTATCGAATAAAAATACATTTTACATACTTTCCATCAATCTTTTGTCTTAGTTCAGAAGGATTATGAACATAGCATGTAGACCCTAAAATTTTCAAATGAGAAACAATTAGCTTTCTACAAAACCAAGCTTCATCAGGAG
Source organism: Picea sitchensis (assembly GCA_010110895.2). Lineage (NCBI taxonomy): Eukaryota > Viridiplantae > Streptophyta > Pinopsida > Pinales > Pinaceae > Picea > Picea sitchensis. The sequence continues at coordinate 10,447 of SNQJ01S0152632.1, read as the reverse complement.
TAGAGGAGAGTTCTTTACCATTTTTGTAGGACTTCTATTGAGAATATATCTTGTTGAATGCACTGCATCGCCCAATATACGTTTGTCAAAGACATTTGTTTTAACATACATCTAACCATCTCTACAATTGTTTTATTTCTCCTTTCCATCGTACCATTTTGTTGAGGAGTATAAGCTGTAGTTAACCCCTTTTTGATGCCATGTGAGCTACAAAAAATCTTTTAAATCATTGAATTGAAAATACTCCCTCTAATTTTAAAACTTTCAAATAGAACCCTAATTCCTTCTCAACACACACTTTAAATTTTTGAAAAAAGCTAAAAGCTTGAGACTTCTCACTTAGAAAATAAACCCTGGACATTCTTGAAAATTCATCGACAAAAAGAAGGAAATATATGTTCTCTGCAAGGGATAAAGTTTGCATTGGGACAAAAATATCTGCATGTACTAAAGCCAAAGGTTCACTTGCTCTAAAAATGATGTTAGGGAAAGTTGTCTCTATGTTTCTTCCCTACTGTACAACCTTCACATATCTTATTATAAAGATTTGTGAAAGAGGATAAACCTCTTACTAAATTCTTCTTTTGCAGCATAGAAAGAGATCCAAAATTAAGGTGACCTAACCTTTTGTGCCAAAGCCAAGACACATCAGTTGAGGCCTTCAAACAAGTTACATTTGGTTCCATTCTCATAAAAAAACATCCTATTTTCTGTCATAGGAACTTCAACAACTAGGGTAGTATTGTTAAAAATCCTACAAAACCTTCCTTCAAAAACAGTCTTGTAATTTTAGGAGTTTAGTTGCCCTATGCTAATCAAATTATTCCTTAAACTTGGAACAAACAAAGTATCTTGTACATACATAACACCTCCATTCTTGACTTTTATGGCAAGGGTACCTTTACCAATTATATCTCCTTCATTATCATTGCCAAAATTTGCTTTTCCCTTCACACTCTTATCTAACTTTACAAACAAAATTTTGTTTCCAGTCATATGATTTGAACAACCACTATCTAAATACCATGTAAAATCATCTTTAGCTTCAAGGTAATTACTTGTAAGAAACAGAGTTTGAGATATTTCACCTTCTTCCTTGCTGAAATTTGTTTGAGAGGTGTCTCTCTTCTTCTTAAAGAAATAGATTTCAAGGTGACCATCTTTATTACGATTAGCATGAAATGAACAATGCCTCTGCCTGATTTGTTTCTTCTTCCTCTACTTAGAATACCTCTTCCTCTACCTCTGCCGTGACCTCTACCTCCTCTAAAAAAGGAGTAGAAGCTTCAATCATGGAAGTTGAAAATTGCTTCTTCTTCTCATCAACTCAGCTTGCTGAAAGCTTGATCTAAAGGTTCCTCATTCTTTTTCAACCTGTCTTCATGAACTTGAAGACTACCAAATAAATTAGTAAGGGTTAGCTGAGATAAATTCCTTGACTCTTCTATAGCAATAATAATTGGATCAAACTTTTTTGGGAAGACTTCTTAAAACCTTTTCAACAATCTTCCTATCTTTAAGTATTTCACCATGAGCATGAATAACATTTACAATATTCTGAACACTAGTGATACAAAATTCAACATTTTCACTTTCTTTTCATAGATAGAGACTCAAAATATCATCTCAACATGTGGAGTTTAACAACCTTTACCTTGACAGAACCTTTATAATCCTTTTCCAAAGTTTCCCAAGCATTATGAGAAATTCCACATTCTGCAATTTTTTGGAAACACAGAGATATCAACTCTTGTTTGAAGAATAAACAAAGCCTTAGCATCCCTTTTCCTATTCTCCTTCAATTGTATCTTCTGATCAACTGATAATGCATTATAAGAAGCTTGATCAACTGGCTCTATGTACCATGCAAAAACAAGCATCCATAAATCTTTTGAGATGAGAAAAGTTCCTCATCTTTACACTCCAATACTCATAATTTTCCCCACGGAAAAGAATGCGATGCTGAATTTGAATTGTTATTTTGAATGCATTGTCTCCTTCTTACAGTACCAAACAACCACAAGCTGCAAACAACCGGACACGGATCTTATACCAAATGAAGAATCTGAAAAAAAATGCATTTAAGTGCTCACTAAGGAGTCACACCCAAAAAACACAGATTCAAAAAATAAACTCTATTTGGCATCGATTAGTGATTATCATCTATAGCTTATGAGAAACAAAAGTAAAACTTAGATATTGAATTCTGGAAATCATTGTCACAATATTATATTCCAAACAGTAAAAAGAAGAAATGCACTCTATTACAAATAAAAACAAACAAACAAAAACAAAAGCGAGTAAGCTATGTTTTACGGAAAAATTTCATAATGTTACAGTGCACAAGTAGCACAATTTTATCACTAACGAAACTTACCCGCTCTCCCTGCATAAACAAAGAATTACATTCTATAAATAGAGTTTGATGGGTGAATGCAAATGAAACATGGATATTTAAGAGGAGAAACATGGCATCTTGAGCGACAAATGGCAGAGACAGTTATATTTGAAGAAGAGGCCCCTCCAGTTGTCATAGGCATGTCGAAAAATTAGGCATTAGTTCCTTCATATCTCCAGATATATCTAGGATTGATTAAAACTGAGAGGAAAATAATATGTTGTCCTCTATATTGAGAGAAGTGGGTATATGGAAGCTATGCTCCATATGGATGAATGAGATCAAAAACATCACCAGGATATTACAAAAGAGCAAGTAGAGGATTAAATGTGCTAATAGTTTTTGCAGCAACAATTTTGTAGCGCTAGCAGTATAAAAACAAGGGATTCAGTGAAAAAAATTTGAAGTTGTGATTTTGTATGCTGCAAAAATGCACAATTAACCAAAATTATGCTGCAAAAATGCACAATCAACCAAAATTATTTCATATTCGAATGTCAGCTGGGATGGATGATTTCAAGCCATCAAGTTGATGAGAGAGAAAGGTGTTTCACCATATACTCATGTAGTTGAGATGTGATTTGCATACATTTAATTAGTCAAGGAACTAAACCCTAAAATCTAGGAGTTGGTTTGAGTTTGTTGTAACTCTTTGCTATTATTAGTAAACTGAAGATACTGAACTCCTAGGGTTAGGGGATAAGGAAATGGCTATATTTTGGAAGTTGTTCAAGGTTAGAAGGGCTTGGTTTAGAGGCCCTAGAAGGGACTTAGGAAGTAGAAACCTGTGTGTGTGCTCATTTGTAAGCCCTAGGGTTTGTGATGTAATTTTTACGCCATGGAAGATACATGTTTTTTTTTTTTAATCGAGAATGTGATTTATTTGTTCTCCATTTCTTTTGTAATCTTCTTTCTTGAATATAGTGTGGATTTTGAAGATCAAAGGCTGCCTTTGGTTAACAGATCCTTGAGCAGCAGAGGATTTGCTTCAAATTTCTTGTTAATCATTGTTTTGTTATTAAGTAATTTAGGATCTGCTGCAAATTTCTTGTTAATCATTGTTTTGTTATCAAGTAATTTTTAGTTCATTATGCAGATATGATATTTTTTTATGAACATTTTTTTTTCATATTCTCCATTCCTCTACTCATCAACATATAAGTTCTTGATCTAATAATTTAGCTTGATTACATTCAATATGCAACAAGGTTGTGACTCCATGCCCAATGGTAGCTCATTGATATGCAATTTGTTTCCCTCTCCTTTCTCGATCAATCTAGCTTATTCACTTACCAAACCTTCTTTAATCATTCAGTTTTCCAACAATCAAATGGGTACTAGAATTACCCTTCTAGTAGTCTAAGGGTAACTTCTAGTGATAACATTTTTTGAAATCGTTGTTAGGGATGAAAATGAAGAAAATCTTCCCTGGGAGAACGACAAAGTATAGTTATAGTGTTAGATGGTGAACTAAAGATGGACACATTAAGACTGCTCAGCTTCTCGTGACTCCACACATATTTAAATAACTTGTTGTTGATTCAAATCAGAAGAGTTACAAGACTCCTTGAAAAGAATCTCCGAGACAAAAATGAAAGGAAGACACAAGAAGTCCAGGTATCAAGTTATAAGTTTCTTTCAGAAACTTATGCTGCTATTTTGTCATCTCTTTCTTGTATTTTCCTTCAAGTATCAAGAGAATCATCATTTTCTTTGTTTACTCTGGTGATCATAAACCTTCACTTATATATACCTCTTTGAAAGAAGAAGTTTTGCATTCCTATTTCTTTCATTATTGATATTGTACCCTATTTCGCTTCATCTGAAACACATGAGAAAGACGATGTACATATACTCATATATCCTAAACCTGATCATTCTTGCCATTCTGTAGATAATAGCGATGATCCATTACATTCTACCATTTCTACTGAAAATTGTAATCATCATGTTGAACCTTACATTCAGCCCACTGATGTTCAGTCCAAAACAAGAAGGGAAATTTTTAAACCTTTGAGGATGCCACTTATCCTTCATGATTATCCTCCCAATTTTATTGATTATCTCCCTCTATTCAATGGAGGACACCATGTTACAGCTGAGAAACACCTGACATCTTTTGAAAATTTTGTAGATAATTTTGAAATTATACATCAGGATGTATTTATGAGAATATTTTGCAAATCCTTATTTGGAGATGTTGTTTTACGATTTAGAAATCTGGAGGCTTGCTCCGTTTGTTCCCGTGGACTGATTTTTCATTGTGCATTTTTAGAGATCTTGAGTGGTATCCTCACGTAAATTTGTTCAGCTAATAAAACAAATGACATAGGTAACCTAGAAACCACTTTAGATTTGGGTACTAGCACCTTTCGGCTCAGAGAGGGTTCTCTCCCTTCACTTGGTCTTTAATAGATGAGTTTTCTATAACAATTCAATGGCTAGGTTTAGTTTCTTTGAAGGTTTTTATAATTTCTTGACAAAGGAAGAGGGAGGGACACTACTGACTATGAGTCCAACACAGAAATGAATGGAACCACTGATTGTTTGGTAGAACTCTCTAGAGGATAAAAGGCTAAATAAGGTGATAAATATGAGTTATAAATTGTAAAATTGCAGAGTGAAGAAAAGGAGAAAACATAAGTAACATTGAGCATTAAATAAATGAATTATGACTTAGTTAGGAAGAACTTAACATAGTTTAGATTGCTTAAGCCAAGAGAATCACAAGGCCAGATGCAGGTCTTTAACTATCCAATTTAAACATAAGACTATGAAAATGGAATTTAAGCACCTGAGAAATACATACAAAGAATGGAGAGCGAGAAACTCATACCACCATTAGAATATTTTCATGGTAAATACATGACATCTGCATGCGTATTCTATTTAGCTTCATAAAATTACATTCAAAGTTCAAATAGCTAAAAGCGTGCCCTTTCCTGTTCCAACCCTTAATACATTTGGAAATCCTAATATTTATACAAGCTAAGTTCCTTAATTTTGAAACCAATTACAATGATAAAAAAATGAAAGCGTTTTGGTTTTAGAAACCAATTGTGATTATAATAGAAATTGTTAGGTTTTGAAACCGGCCTGTCGGCAACGTTTCTTGATGCAGATTCTAGATTTTTTGGCGTTTCAATCCCTTTCTTAATCACTTGTTTTTTGCTTTGGTCTTCCCCATGATCTGCCATCTTTAGTGACATATAGACATCATCTGGGCTACGGAAGACTGCATTTTGTCTTACCCAACTTGATTATTTCTTTCCATTGCAAGTCAGAATGAATATCATAATCTGTCATTTCCATTATGAGAATATCCAAGTCAATGAAAGAAGCATATGACATGACTAGCAGTCCCAACTTAATTGTTTAGCAGGCGATTCAAGATTTCAAAATCTATAATTAAATGCTCAACCAAAGTAGCTCCTTTAAGATTTTCCTCCAAGGTTTCAAACTTGGAATGATCAGTGATACATGCTTGAGTCAAATGGGCATTGTATTCTTCATGATCATACAACTTTCCTTTTCCATCCAAAATTTTGGGAGGCCTTTGGTAAACAATTCTTCAAACAACTCCTTGAACTCCTGTACACTTTGTTCCATATGTGTTTATGGTTTGGTGATTTCAATAGTTTATGTTTAAGAAATAGCCCTCCTAGCCCAAATGTCAATGTGGTTCTATATTTAGCTTAATGAATACGAGAAGGTATCACGATAGGAACAACGTTAGCGATAGATTTATGGCATTTTGGGCCAATACCGATGGCTTCTTTTCCAATGTTTCATTTACAATAGTGCACATGCTTCTAGCTATGATGGCCATGCTATATTTATCATTAATGAAATTCAAATATGTTCTAAACTTGGCAATACGTAATATACCATATATAAAAATTATGTAGAACATAAAATAAAATGCTAGAAATGGCCGAATAATAGCAATATAACTAGAACAATAACCACAATAACTAGCGAAATGATATGAGAATAACAACAAGCCTTTGGTTACAAAGCAATGTTCAAGGAGGGCCTCTTCGAGAAAACTCCAGTTAAGAAGAGCTCTATTACAATCAATAATCAAGCTAGGGTTCTCATACCCTCGAGATCTATTTATACTAAATATGTTTTATCAAGAAGCATCTGGGAAGATCCTTCTAGAAGCGGAAGCTTCTATTATGTCTTCTTAAATTGACTTATTCCTATTTTATTGAAAGGCCTTATTAATATTGACCTTTATTACATCACGAGATATATTGTTCTACCTATGTCTTGAGGTTAGGACCCTAACATGTCCACCCCTTAAAATCAACCTTGTCCTCAAAGTCTTGAGATGTGGAAATTGTTCGGAAATGGTATTTGAGTTCCCAAGTGACATCTGAGTTGTATCTTTCCACTAATTTAACACTTCCTTGATGGTTCTCGTATGAGGCGACACTCACGCTGGTCCCAAAATGGCTTGTGGCTGTAGCCAAATGGATCATATTCGGCTAACTTCGGGAAAGATTCGGTTTGAGTTTGGCACTTAGTTCAATCACCTTCTTTAAGCATGAAACATGAAAAACATGATGCTTAGCTTAGAATGATTGGGAGAAAAAGATAACTGATAGGCCACATCCCACACCTCTTGAAAAGCGTATAAGGACCATAAAATTTGGGCCTTGAAAACCACGATAATGCTTTCGACCTTGAGAATTGTGTTTGTAAGGTTGCTGTTGAAGAAATACCCGATCCCCTTCTTCAAATTTATGTTTAGAGAGACCTTGATCTGATTGTTGCTTCATGAGATTCCATGCCATGACCAAATTCTCTTTGATGGTATGGAGAATAACCTCTCGAGCGTAAGCATTTGGTCAACCGCTGGACCTTCAAGACACCAGGTAAGTATGAGGCGAAGGTGGCTTTTGTCCATATCTGCTTCAAAAGAGTCATGCATGTAGTACGTGTGGTATGAAGTTTTGTATCACCATTATTTAGAGTAACCATTTAGCCCATTGATTTTTCTTTTCCAGGAAAAACACCTCAAATATCTTCTAAGCCTTATTGGCAACTTCAGTTTGACCATCGGTCGAGGGATGATAGTTGTACTAAGATGCAATTGGGTGCCTTGTAGCTTGAATAGTTCTTGCCAAAATTGTTAGTGAAAGTTGAATTGTGATAAAGAAACAATAGAGCACGACATGCCATGAAGCTTGAAGACTTGATCCATGAAAATTTGAGCCGCAAGTGGATGATGTAAATGGGTGTTGAGAGCACAAAAATGATCATACTAGGCGATCAGCTTAACCACCATGATGGTGATTTATTTCGATTTAGATGGCTTGTAATAAAATACATAGAGATGTCCCTACAAATAGTGGGTGGAATAAGAAGTGGTTGTATTGTGTCAGGAGATTTGATTGTTTATCCTTGTTGTGTTGACACACATCATTCAACTTCTAAAATTGCGAATGTCTTGTTTCATGCCATCCCGGAAAAAGTGTTTGACCTGTCATAGGTTTTGATAAACCCCGAGTGCCCAATATAGGTGTAGCAGGCTGAGAGAAAGTATCATGTATTTAAGTTTGAATTGTTTGGTTAAATACAAATGGCCTTCTATCGAAGCTCATCATGGAGCGAAGAGTACCCCGGGGAAAGGCTGATTGGACTACAATTGTTGGATCAACTATGAACTTTTGGGATCGTGTATCCATTCCTAGCGGTGACTTAAGACCAATCCACGGTACAATGAAGGAAAGAGAAAAGAGGATCGTCATCTTCATACTTCGAGGAAAGTACATCCGCAACCGTCATCTTTGCCTATTTTGTAAATTATCTCATAATCATATCCAAGATCTTAGTCACCATTTTTGTTGCTCCGAGGAAATGTGTTGTTCGAAAAAGTACTTGAGGCTTTTGTTGGTATCGCTAATTTGGAAGCTTATTGCCCCAAGAGATAAGGTCATTGTATATCAACGACATGTAGAATAGCTAACATTCCTTTTCATAGATCGATTTGCCCATATTTCTTTCAGAAAGTTTCTTATTTGGTAAAGGCCAAAGGTCCACCATCTTGTGCAAGGACAACACCAATTCCTTTCCTTGAAGCATCACATTCAAGACAAAGGACTTTGTGAAATGTCCCGGAAGAAGGGCGGAATTTGACTGTGCACATGGTCATCTTCAGGTTTGAAAATCTTGGTAGAGTGAAGTGAGTCAAATGAAAAGAGTTCTTTTTTAAGAGTCTGCGGTGAGAGTCTTTGCAATGTCACCATAATTCTTAACAAACTTGCGATAATAACATATTAAACCCAAAAATCCACACAGATTTTGAGAGTTTTTGGGTGAGGTCGGTCTTGCATAGCTTCAATCTTTTTAGAGATCAACCTAGCGTCATCCTTACCAGATTACCCAAGTACTTTCGACTTTGAAGCCAAAAGCACATTTAGATTGTTTCAATAAAGTTGGTGTTGAGAAGTACGTGAGAGCTTCGATCCCACATGGAGCGCGATGGTTTGTCGGGTTTTTTCTATAGATGAGGATATCATCAAAAGAAAAGCAGAAAAATGATGGAAGACATGATTCATGAGCTTTGGAAGTGGAGAATTACACAAGCCAAAGAGGCAGACCAAAATCAAAGTGGCCCTCATGAGTTCTAAAAAGATGAGGTCTTGGGAATTTTCGCCTCTTTCATACGTATCTAGTGGTAGCGAGCGAAGATCAAGTTTTAGTAAAGAACTAAGCACCACTCAATTCATCAAGAAGGTCATCAATAATAGGGATGGAAATTTGTCTTTAATGGTAAGTTTGTTGAGATCGAAGTCAGGACATTAAGCCCAGAACCTTCTTTCTTGAGGACCATGACCACACGAGAATAAGAATAGGGGAGCTCGTACTAGAGGCGGATAATGCTGCATTAAGGGAGTTCTTTGGACCATTTTTCTCAATTTCATTTTGGGAAAAGGGTGACAACACAAATGAATATTGGGAGGAAGGCTTCACGGTACAAGGGAATGGAATGATCATGAACACCATGGGAAGGGGAGTCCTTGGGGAGTGGAAAAAGACCAATTGATGTTTATAAAGGATGGATTGGAAGTCTTAGACACCCGAGGGTGTCTCTGTTGCTTGTATGGCATGGAGTTGGGAAATAATACGGAATGACCCTTTTTGAGAAGCTTTTCCATGCGATGGGAACTAATGATCTGGAGTGAATCGATGGTGATACCTTGGAACTTATATTGTTTTCCCTCTAAGTCCAAATTGCATGGTTAATTCCTTAAAGTCCATGAAAATGGGACCCCGAAGTCCTTGTTCCCCACCCAACACAATGTCTGCTTGTATGTCGATAGAAAACATATTAGATTTGGTGGTAGTCACCAATTTGGGGAGATTACATTTTCTAATGCCCTCCACATTTCATGGAGATACCATTAGCAATCATGATTTAGGAGTATTGATAGCTGTGACAGCAATGAGTTTCTTGGGCAATGCGGCCGATGAAGGATTGGAGGTCTTGCGACACCAAGGGTGTCTCTGTTGCTTGTATGGCATGGAGTTGGGAAATAATACCAGAATGACCCTTTTTGAGAAGCTTTTCCATGCGATGGGAACTAATGATCTCAGGTGAATCGATGGTGATACCTTGGAACTTATATTGTTTTCCCTCCTAGTCAAATTGCATGGTTAATTCCTTAAAGTCCATGAAAATGGGACCCAAAGTCCTTAGCCAGTCTACACCCAACACAATGTCACAACCGCCCATGTCGATAGAAAACATATTAGATTTGAGGTGGTAGTCACCAATTTGGAGACACACATTTTCACAATGCCCTCCACATTTCATGGAGATACCATTGGCAATCATGATTTGGGAATTATTGATAGCATGGATGTAGCAATGAGTTTCTTGGGCAATGCGGCGATGAATAAAATTATGGGTGCTTCCACTATCAACCAAAATGATGAACATCCTATGCTTGATGTAACCGATGAGCATGAGGGTTTGGGGAGGAGAGAAGCTAGTGAGATCATTTAGGGAAATGACCGGTTCTACTTCGGGAGGAT
>SNQJ01S0152631.1:11143-31707 GCA_010110895.2 Picea sitchensis | reverse complement strand
TTAATTGGTTTAGAAGTTCCCTTTTTTGGTGGCATGTTGGCCAAGTATCACTTTTAAACCTTGATTTCGAGGTGGTTCTGCTAGACTATATTTATTCTGTTGTATCTCAAAAATTTAGGCCCTTCTGGGTATGAAAAAAAAAAATTGTAGTTCTTTGATACGTCTTCTCTGCAATTCCACAAGTCTGATCAAAATTGGATGTTCCAAGTGGAATTTATGGTAAATTCCCCACACCTTGATGATTTTTGTCCCTTCCAAGAGAGCGTACTTGTAAAGCATGCCAAGATGACAATATATGATATTTGATTCTGAAAATTGTACCAGAAATACTAAAGACTGACCATTATCCAATGCAACTAGTCTCACTTAATTTGGATACTCATTGAAGAAGATATCATTGTTTTACCCGGAAGACCTGTTTAAGACTAGTTAATATGACTAGTTAGATACCCTATCTTGCACATGTTGTATCTACAAAAGTAGGATGACAAATAAGATGAAATTTGTATCACAGATACCTTGGTAATTTATATGAATATTCTCCAAATTTCAGGTTCTGGAATGTTACAAAAAAAAAATTATAACGAAAATTCTGAGATGACTAAATTCGGGATTATTCCAAAACCCTATCTGAAATAGGATATATCTCTGAAACTATAAGGCATTAGGAGATGAAATTTTTCCCCCACATACCTTGATCCGTCTAATAAATATCTTCCAAGGTTTTCCTTCTAAAACTCCGTAGAAAAAAAGTTATAGCGAAAATTCCAAGGTGTCTTAGATGTAGTAGCGAAAACCCAAGACCTTGAGATCTGATACCAAATGTTAGGAACCAAATATCAAGATAGCTAGAAAAACCTCAGAATAAGTGCTCAACATCTTGAAAAAGAGATAATTTCAAATAATAAGCCTCTTCGAGGGGGAAACCTCCTTATACACCACATAAATTTCCAAATACCAGATGATTCAAAATGAAAAGGTCTCCTTGGTATATATAGGAGACTAGGAGGTACAATTACAACTAATGGACCCAAGCCAACGTAATTAAAATAACATTACTAATGTAATATTCTCTAATTAAGGAGTAATGTGCCACTATTTTGGGCTTAACAAACATTCTAGCCAACCATAGATAATGTTGTTCTAGCACTCTCAAGAGCAGATCACCCCCGAGCCAGGACTATGACTCCACTAGGGAAAAGGATAACTAAGACAAATAAGATCTCACAGTCAACACAACAATGGCTAGGCCAAGGTACCAAATTCTAGTAGCAATTCCAACCTACGGCCTCTCATTCCCCATCAGCGTGCACAACCCAAGGAAGTATACCCCCTTCTCTACACTGTAGTCCATCGAGTTCTCCCACTTCCCTTTTAGGGCTCCAACGTAGACCAACCGAGAAGTCTTAGAGATTTGTGGCTCCAAGAACTCCAACTGATATAACGGAGTCTTCAAACACCCTCCAAGCCTCACACGCAGAGAAACATATCTTAGACATTGTTGTTCGACAACACATGTATTCTAACTGAGTACGGACATTGTTAGTAACCACTCACACAACCAGATCAAAGACAACACATCGATGTTTTTACGTTGTAAAAAACCTGTGGGGAAACATCCTCATCCCTAGCCAACGTGGCCACTTGGAGAAATTTATAAATGTAAAAGAAAAAATATTACAAAGAGATTTACAAGAGAGTTTCTCACAATCAATCATCGACAAATGACCCTCCATGCTCTTTAAATAGAGATCATGGACCAATCAGGTGTTAATCCATAGATCAATGTAGCCATTAAGATCAATGAGAATATGAGTCATCAAATCACTCTCTGTTGGGAAGATATTGTGATCGTCAGATTACAAATGCATATTAATGCATACTAAAGAAACACACTTTAACCTAATGACACATTATACAAAGTTGATCTTAACTAACTCCTAAGTATCTAAATATCCTAACACCCTCCCCTTAAGAACAAATTGGGATAGGATTGAAGGGTTTACAAAGACGACATAATAGGAGAAGGAAGGAGGCATTAGATCATATCTCCCCTTAATGACAACTTCCTAAACTCCTAACATAGATTGAAGTTTTGAAAACTTCACTTCTATAAGAGACTTTGTGAAAATGTCTGCAACTTGATCTTCTGTAGGGAAAAAGAGAACTTCAATAACTCAATCATGAATGAGCTTTCTGATGAAGTGCATTTGTAGCTCGATGTGTTTGTTGCGTTGATGTTGAGATGGATCTTTGGTCAGTTTTATGTCACTCTGATTTTCACACCAGAGGGTGGTCAGATGTTGATGTTGGATTACAAACTCAGAAAGGATTTGGTTAATCCACAAGACTTCTTGATTTGCATTAACCACTGATCGATACTCTTCTTCTGCTAAAGAAGGAGCAATGGTGTGTTTTTTCTTACAAGCCCATGTGGCAGGTCCAGAACCAAGGTTGAAAACATAACCTATAATAGACTTTCAGTCATCATGGTCGTCGGCCCAATCTGAATCAGTGAAAACAACCAAAAAAGGAGTCCCCCCTGAACTATAATATATCCCAAACTAAACTATACCTTGGACATTCTCAAGTATCCTTTTAGCTATTTTCCAATGGTTTTCATGGGATTTTTTCATATACCGGGAAACAAGACCAACAACGAGGGAAATATCAAGACAGGTATGAGTCAAATATAAGAGGCTACCAACTAACTGACGGTACAAGGTGGTATCAACTTCGGGAGAAGTACAATTGGCAACAAGTTTGACTCTAGACTGGAAGGGAGAAGGGGATAGTTTAGAAGCATCCATGTGAAAGCAACGAAGAAGGTCACAAGCATACTTATATTGGGAAAGAAAAATTCCTTCCTTGGTTTGCAATACTTGGAGGCTGAGGAAATAATGCAAATTGCCTAAGTCTGTCACTTCAAATTTATTTTTAAGGTTGGATTTCACATGGGTTAAAAGTTTAGGGTCACTACCAGTGAAGATAAGGTCATTAACATAAAGAGAAAGGATTATGACATGACTTCCTACTTTCTTGGTATAGACATTAGGATCAAAATGACATCTAGAAAATCCAGTATCAAGAAGAAATCTATTCATTTTGGCATACCAAGCTCGAGGAGCTTGCTTAATACCATAAAGATATTTCTTAGGACGACAAACAAGGTTGGAGTCATTATAGACATAACCATGAGGTTGTTCTATGTAGATTTCTTCTTGCAAATCCCCATGCAAGAAGGAAAATTTAAAATCCATTTGATGGAACTCCCATTTATGTGAGGCAACAAGGGATAGAACAAGGAGGATGGAATTCATTTTGTCTATGGGGGAAAAAGTTTAATTATATTCCATGCCTTCAACTTGAAAGAACCCTTTGSAAACTAACTAATCMTTGTGTCTTTCAACACTTCCATATGATGCATACTTATTTGTGTACACTCATTTACATCTAACAAGTTTTCTTCCTTTAGGAAGAGGTACAAGATCCCAAGTATCATTTTCCATTAAAGACATATACTCTTCATTCATTGTTATGTCCCAATTTGGATTACCTGGAGCTTTTGCAAATGTTTCGAGATCATGAGTCTCTGAAACTTGAGCCAAAAGAGAAGAGGCTTGTTGAAACTATGAATGTGTTTGATGTTGATCTAAAGGATCACTAGCAAGATCACCAACAACTTCTCATGTTGAACGGACCCATATAGGAAGCGGTGGTGTTGGTGCAAGTTCATGGTCAATGGAATCATCTGGAGGAAGGTGAGCAAGAGGAGGTGGATTTTCATCCTCATTGTCATCATATGAAGAAAAAGAAACCAGAATAGGAACACATGATGGCACAAATGTCGAAGACGGCTCGTAGGTCGTTGATGACACAAACTTTGAATTAGGATCACATGACAAGAGATTTTCATTAAATTTAACATATCTTCTAATAATAATTTCATTGGAATGAGTTTGAAGAAGTTTGTAACCTTTGAAATATTCAGAATATCCAATAAAAATACACTTCTCACTTTTAGGCTGTAAAGATTTCATTTTCTCATCAGGGATGTCATCCCATGTTACACTATCAAATACACAAAAATGGCTTACATCTTGCTTAATTTTATTCCATGGTTCTTCCAGTGTTATATTTTTAAGAGCCTTTGTGGGAGTGTGATTTACTATGTAATTTGCACAATTGATGGCTTCCACCCAATAATGGAGACTTAATCCCTTAGATTGGATCATACAAGTAGCTATTTATTTTAATTTGTTATTCTTTCACTCGAAAACACCATTTTATTGTGGTGTATATGGAACAATATGTTGCATCTGAATTCCCTTGTAGTGAAATAACTTGTAAATTTAATGATCACATATTCTCCTCCATTATCTCGTGTTAACCTTTGAAGTTGATGTCCAAATTGTTTTTCTACAATGGCCTTGTAGGCCAAAAACTTTTCAAAAACTTTTCTTTCAATTTTTAAGAAGTAAACCCAAGTGTGCATGGAGAAGTTATCTATGAAAGTTAAGAAATATTTGCACCTAGAGAAAGAAGAATAAGAAAGTGGACCACACAAATCACTGAGAAAAATTTGCAAAGGGGTTTAGGCGTGCCAAGAGGCATGTTTGTCAAAATTGTCCCGATGATGTTTGTCAAGAACAAAACCAGAACAAACATCATCTCTACAAGAAACAAGAGGAAGACCAGTCATCATGTGTTGATTACACAGTTTCTGCAATAAGCGGTAGTTTATATGACCAAACCACTCATGCCAAAGTTTGCTCAAGTCATCACTATGAGCAACAAAAACTGATGGAAAAGATGATGACCCAAAGTTGTCAAAATTGTACAACCTGGTAATATCATCAACAATTCTAGATGCAAGGACATGTGTAAGATATTTAGATCCTTGATTACAACTTGGTGAGGTGAAAACTCTATGTTTTTACCTTCACCTGAATGAGTGATTTTATACACTAATAGAAGGTTGTAGGAAAATCTATCATCACCAACAAATATTTTATTGGTTTTACATTTATTTAGAGAAGAAAATATGGTTGTATCCTTATCCATATGATAAGATGCTCCATAATCAATAAGCCACTCATCAAAAGAAGAAGTAGAAGTTGCATTGAAGGAGAAACCAGAAGCATAAAGTGCAGGTCTAGAAGAAGAAGAAGAATAAGAATAATCCATATCAATGTTGTGTTTTTGCACCATTGCTTCTAAGACGTCCATATTTTTTAAACATTTATATTCCACATGACCATATTTCCCACAAAAATTGCAATGTCTATCAATGTTCTTAATTTTGGATTTTTCTCCTTTGTCACCATTAGGAGCGAAAGTTGGCTGAGAGGGTTTGGGACCCTTGTTTTGCTTCTTGTTGTGGCAAGGATGTTTCTTCTTGGGATTCTTGGGTTTATCTTTCTATTGGGCTACTCAGGATTTGTTGGAGGTACATGGAGTGTTGATCACTCCAAGTTGTACATATTTATCTTGCTCTCTAATAAAAGCATCACAAAAAGACCCAAGAGAGATATTTTGGTAAGCACTCCCTAGAGCTTCTCCGGTGGCATAAAAGGTAGATACAAACTCAGAATATGCACTACCAATCCTAGAAAGAATAATATAGATGCATCGATCTTCCTTCAAATCTATTTTGTAGTTTATATATATATAAGTGTAAGTGTTTTGAACTTATATAAGTAATCTTCAATGCAAGGAAAATGATTTGGACTTAAATTCATTAACTGGTTTTCCAACTGGTGGGCTAGGATAATATTGTGTTTACCAAACAAAACTTCAAGATTTTCCCAAGATTTATCTGAGCCATCAATTCCTTGAAGGTGAAACCTTAAATAAGGAGAGACAAACATTCTAATTATTCCACATGTTTCGTTATTCTTGTTAACCTATTTGAATTTATTTTCATCATCAGTGGGTTATTGGTCTTTTCCCAAGGTAATTTGGTACAATCCTTTACTTCTTAATACACCTTCCATATGAGATTTCCATGAGAATTAGTTGGTACTGCTAAGAAAAACATCACTAGGAGAAGCCATATTAAAATATGAAATTGATAGTCTGGATGGAAATAATCTCAAAAAAATAGGTTGTTAAAAAAAAAACGGAAAACGAGCTTCGAATGTGAGAGTTATGCCCTTTTGAAAAAAGGTATAAACGGTAACGAAAGAGTCACGTGGCAAGTAGAAGTTGGTCCACATGGTGATGTTCCTTCTTATCTAACTTTGCATATAAGCTCACTTTTAAATAAGTTACTTATGAAGTGAGCCACTTTTATAGAATAAGCGAGAATCACTTTTACAATGAAGTTACTTTGTAAATGAAAGTTGCATGCAAAAAATAACTTAAAATAAAATAATAAAGTTGCATGCATGAACTTTTTCAAAAAAAAGTAACAAAAAAGAGACTTGAACTCAAGACCTCTTATTTAATAAAAGCGACTTTTAACCAAGTGAGCTAGTGCAAAAGACATTATATTGTTAAGAAGGAGGATTGGGGGTGTTGTTGTTGTTTTTTGTGGAAAACGGCCTTGGAGTGCGTGCTCAATAGAAACTTATTTTCATGCATTCACACACACACACACACACACAAAATTTTACTTCTTGACAAAAACAAGGGCTAGATCTTAGTTAGCTTACCTGGAAAATGCAAGTTTCCCCTCTATTTATGATTTACCAAGATCGCATAGAGCATAAGAAAAAGAGCATAAGAATACAAGAAAATACTTTCCGCTTTGTTTTTGGTTTTTCAAGATTGCACGGAGCACAAGGAAAATATCATACATAGATTGGAAAGACTAGCAACCTGGAAACAAAAAAAAAACTGAAATATTATCTCTGCAAAAATTTAAAAGGGCATATTTAGGATTTAAACCTCTGGATCTGACTGAAATGATTGTATCTTGGGAAATGGAAACATTTTCGAGTGAAATGAAAATCGTTCCTAACTGAAACGAGCACTTGAGATGCATGAAATAGTCATCTCATCCTATAAATGTATGAAGATGACTGAAAATAGAGATGCAGAAACAAGATTTCAAGTTCTCAATCTACAAATTTCTTCAAATGTTCTGGGAGAAGGTCTTCAAATGTTCTTTGATACCATGTTCGACAACAAAAGTATTCCAATAGAGGACAAACACCTTTAGTAACCACTCACACAATTGGATCAAATATCAACAAACTAATTTTTTTACGTGGTAAAACTCTTATGGGGAAACATCCACGACCCCATCCAACGTGGCCACTTGGAGCAATTTATTAATACAAAAGAAAAAATATTACAAAGAGATTTACAAGAGAGTTTCTCACAATCGATCATCGACAAATGACCCTCCATGCTCTTTAAATAGATATCATGGACTAATCGTGTATTAAGCCACAAATCAATGTAGCTATTAATATCGAGGAAAATATGAATTGTTGGATCACTCTATGTTGGGAACATATTGTGGCCATCAGACTACAGATGCATACTAATTCATACTAAAGAAACACACTTTAACCTAACGACACATTAGACCAATTTGATTTTAACTAACTCATAAGTGTCTAAATATCCTAACAAATTTTCCCTCTGGGGATCTAGCCTTCCACAAGGCACCCCAAGGATAATTGTACACCCAAATCCACCTAGGATTCACAGGGTTTCACAAGATAACATGGTCACAATAGCTCACTAGCTCACACCCCATATTCCCCAAGCCAAAAATGGCAAGAATGAATGGTGAGAATGATGGTTTCCTCACTAAGACCAAACTTTTTTATATGCATGATCTCTTTTTGACAAGTGGAACTCAAAGAACTACTCACCCACCACTTAGGAATTCATCCCCCCACTTTAGAAATTAGGATAAAAACATAACTCGGGACTTAGGAATATATTATTATAATCCTTGGCTTAAGCCCCTTGACTTAGCCCCTTATCCCCCTTTCCCTCTCTTGGAGTCCTAGCCCCCCATACTCTCTTGTCTAACTTGGTCTACAATAGTGATGTATTTTATTAATACATCAAAGTGTGATTATAATTTACAATGCCGGACTCACTAGCCTTTCAGTATACGTGCTCTCCAACCTAATATCACATAGGCACTCTAGGCCAAAACATATATACACAGGCACTCTAGCCCAAAAACCATATTGGCTTGCCAACTTATATAACATATGTACATTTACAAACTAGGGATCAACCTAGGGTTTTACATTCCCCTTCCTCTTATTTATGCACTATCATCGATGCATTAAATATAAACATGTACAATAAAAAACCTTAAACATCTTCAAAACGTTGTGGGTACTCTTCCCACATGGAATCCTCATGCTCCCATGTAGCATCTTCAGGACTATAGCAGGTCCATTGGACCTTTACCAGGGATATGGCTCGATTCTAAAGCATCTTGACCTCGTCCAATACGCACACCGACTATACCTGGGAGCCACCCTTGTGCTCCACCTAGATCACAACCCAATCAATTACATGGTTAGCATCAGGCACATACTTCTTAAGAAAATACACATTAAACACAATATGAATTCACATGGATGCATGCAGTGCAAAAATGTATGCAACATGACCAATCCTCTCTAGGATTTCAATTGGTCCACAATATCTTGTTTCCATTTTTGTGCAGCTTCGTAATTTCATTGACCTCTTTTTATCCTTCACTTTCAAGAAGACATGCTCGCCCACTCTGAATTCTCTATATGTTCTATCTTTGTCCACATAACTTTTTGGCATGTCTCATGCATCCTTTAAATTCTATTTTATTTTCACCATTTTCTCTTTCATTTCCTTGAGCAACTCTGGCCCAATGATGGCTCTATCAGATAGGTTTTCCAAATCACAGGTGTGTTACACCTTCTGTCATGCAATGCTTCAAATAGGCTCATCTTCAAAAATGCCTAATACCCATTATTATAAGAAAAAACAACTAAATGCAGATAATGCTCCCATTTTGAGGGCTCATCCATCACATACATTCTAAGCATATCCTCAATCACGTGAATGAACCTCTATATTTTCCCATATGATACCAAATTGCAACACTCCCCAGACTCACTTCTGGGAATATGTCATAGAATTTAACCTCTGTCATATACTGAATTTTAAAAATTCCCTTAACCTTGCTCATTATTTCTCGGACACCATTAGATAAAACTTTATCGCCTTCCTAAATCTCATATCACCATATAATCTACTCTAATAATAATTCATTACACACCTAGACCCCTGACCACGCTCAGATACTATTCCATGCATAATTATAAACATTTATATCATAACATAATTAATCATACACAAACACACATTACTCAACATAAAAGTACATAACATAAAAATAAAAAAACACTTATTTTTTATGAAATCACTAACTGGTTGTAGACCTCAGATGTTCCACCCAACCATAGACATCGATGTTCTAGAAATCTCAATAGCAGGTTACCCCTGATCCGGGGCAATGAATCCACCAAAGAAAAATCTACCTAAGCCAACTAAGGTCTCACAACCAACACAACAATAGCTAGACTAAGCTAGCAAACTCTAGCAACAATTCCAAGCTACAACCTCTTATTCCCTGTCAGTTTGCACAACTTGAAGAAGTGTACTCCCTTCTCTTCACCACAATCCCTCAGGTTGTCCCACTTCCCTTCTAGGGCTCCAACATAGGCCAACCAAGAATTCTTAGAGATATGTGTCTCTAGGAACTCCAGTTACTATAATGGAGTCTCTAGGCACCCTCCGGGCCTCACACTCAAGGACACCTATTCCAAATAATTCTCCCTCCAAGGCTCCAACCTTCTCCAAGGAACCCCAAGGATAATTGTACACCCAAATCCTCCTAGGATTCACATGGTTGACAATGTCACAGGGTTACAGTGGATCACTAGATCACACCAATATTCCCAAGACCAAAAAAAATGGCAAGATTGAATGGTGAGAATAATGGATAGCTCACTAAGACCAAACTTTTTATATGCATGTTCTCTTTTTGACAAGTGGCACTCAAAGAAATACTCACCCACTACTTGAGAATTCATCCCCCCAATTGAGAGCTTAGGATAAAAATACAACTTAGGACTTATGACTTAGAAATATATTGTTATATTCATTGGATTAAGCCCCCTTGACTTATCCCCTTAGCCCATTTTCCCTCGTGTGGAGTCCTAGCCCCCCATTCTCTCTTGTCTGACTTGATATGCAACAATGATGTATCTTATTAATATATAAAAGTGTGATTACAATTTACAATACCAAACTCACTGACCTTTCAACATATAGGCTCTTAAGGCTAACATCACACATGCACTCTAGACCAAAACATATATACACAAGTACTCTGGCCCAAAAACCATATTGGCTCACTAGCCTATATAACATATGTACATTTACAACCTAGGGTAGACTATAAATGCACCAAGGTTATTTGCTAATGGAAAAATATATTTCAATATATTCTTAGAATTTTTAATTCAAAAAAATCTTAACACAAGGGTAAAAATCAATAGTGTATATTCTAGAATTTTTAATTCAAAAAATCTTACCACAAGTAAAACTAATAGTGGCACACATGTGTTTGAGTGGTGGCTGAGAAATTGTGTAAGATGTCATACCAGCATTATTATTAGCTTTGAAAATTTTCATATGCATGGCATTTAGGGGAGACCTCACTTTAAGTTATAGTTGGTTATGCTCACATGGACATTGTAAAGGGAGCTACTCAATTATATTTACTTTGACAAAGAGATTGTAGATGGAACATGTGCTAACAGAGGGATGGAACGTATGGGCATAGAAATAATCAACTCAACGATATGTTAAGAACCAAACATCAATATATAGCATATAAAACCTCGTGAAAGTACTCAACGTTTTGAAAAGTAAGATAGATAATAAGCCTCTTCGAGGGGCAACCTCCTTAATTCCACTTAAATGTTCAAGTACAAGATGATTCAGGTACGAAAATGTCTCCTTTGGTATATAGGAGACTAGGAGGTATAATTACAAATAATGGCCTAAAGCCTACATAATTAAAATAACATTACTAATCTAAATTACAACCAATGGCCTAGTCGACATAAATAAAATAGCATTGCTTAATCTAGTATGCCCTAACAAGGGGTAATGAGCCAATATTAGGTTTAACATGCCTCCCCTTGAGACAAGTGTTGTCCACAACGCTGAGTAACTCCGATGCTTCTATATAAAAGACTCAACTACCCGCTGAAGATTCCACATGGGAATCTTCAGCTGGTAGTTTCTCCATTTAATGAGATACTGGAATGAATCTATTCCTCAAAATGCATGAACTCAGGTCGATGGCTCTTTGATTCAATATGATTTTTCCTTCCTCATCAAGTTCTCGCAATATAGTTTGAACTGGATCTGTCACCTATAACCTTCTTAAGCATGAAACATGGAAAACTGGTACTGCAGAAGATGCAGCTCCACCTAGGCTAATAGTACCACAATCTTGCAACATCTTTATAAGGGCCATAGTACTTTGATGATAATTCTTATTATCCTTCTTGGCTTGTTTGAGGGACATCCGTTTAGTATGGTTGTAGTCTTAAAAATACCCAATCCCCTACTTCAAAAACTTCTTTCACTACTATGCTGCTGATATGTTTGTTGTTTCATGCGATTTGTGCCATGGTCGGGTTGTCCTTTAAGATTCGGGAGAATTTGTTGTTGATTCTCTATGTGATCTTCCACTACTTGAACCTTAGATTTTTCTTTTAGAGAAGAAGTGATGGAAGGAGGGTGGTATCCATAAAGTGCCATAAATGGTGTCATTTTTGTTGCAGCAGGAAAGGAAGTGGTATACCATTCTAAGGGTAACCATTTGAACCATTGTGTTTTGTTTATCAAAGACAAAACAAACACAAGTAGCTCTGCATTTGTTCAATATCTCATTGTCCATCGATTGAGGATGATAGGATGATTTTGTGACAATTGAGTACCCAAACAAGAAATAATCATTCAAAAAGTCCGAATATGGGATCACTCATAATACCCAATGCCATGTAGCTTTTGAACTGCCTCCAGTTTTACAGCAGCAATCGCATCTAGATTTTGGCGGATGAGAGAGTGCAATGTGCAAAAGTATTACTTGGTTAGTCTATCAACAATCACCATGATGACACTCTTTCCTTCACTTTTGTAACCCCGTGATGAAATCCATAGAAACCTACTCCCAACACTGACTTAGGATGGATAATGGTTGTAAAAGACTGGGTCTTAATTGTTTCCACCTTTATTTTGTTGGCAAACCACACATTCGCCACAAACCTTTGAACACTGCTTAAGGCCATCCCAAAAAAATCCTTTTGACTCTATGGTAGGTTTTCAAAATCCCTGAAAGTGGCCTCCTACGAGAGAGGTGTGCAATTCCAATAGTACCTTTGTTTGAGCTGGGAGTTCTTACATAAATATACACATCTTGTTCATAGTGAATCATTTTTCCATGTAAAATGTATCTAGCGTAATCGGAACTCGCCAGTAAATCTTTGAATGAGTCCACACTTTTTCATCATTTTTCCATTCATCCCTTGTTTCTATTTATCCAATTCCAAGTTGATGATCGAGATAAGCACAAAGAAAGGCTCCCAACATCTTCATCCTTTCTGAGAGTGCATCTCACAACATTTTGCTTCCCTTTTATAGACAATTTCAAATCATAGCCCAATATCTTTGATACCCATTGGCAAGAACATTTTTCTTCTGAAGATAGTCTTATTCCAAGAAGTATTTAAGACTACTCATGATCCTGCTGTTTGGATCTTGAAGTGCCTACCTATTAGGTATGATGTTACTTTTTCAATGCATGTAGTATTGCCATCATTTCCTTTCTCATAAATGGGTTTGTAAGTCTTTCCCCAGAGTGGTCGACTTTTAAAAGCCAGAGGCCTTCCTTCTGCATTAGGACAAAGACCAATTCCATTTCCCGAGGCATCACATTCCACAATAAAGGTTTTGTGAAACCGAGGTCAAGAGATGAGCTGTACACATCACCTCTTTAAGTTGTTCAAGCTTTAGCTGCCTCTTGAGTCCATGGAAATGCATCCTTCTTAGTTAGTGTCGCTAAAGGTGTTGTTATTCTTCCATAGTTCAAAAACTCATGGTAGTACCATAAAACCTGGCAAAATCCTCTAAGATTTTTAATGTTTTGGGAATCGTCTGCACCATCAGTGGCCTTAATCTTGTTAGGGTTCATTGGACACCATGCTGACAATATGACCCAAATACTTCTACCTCTTTTACTCCAAAGAAACATTTGGATGGTTTAGTACATAGTTGTTGTTCCTTAGTAGTTGTAGCACTCACAACATGTTGCACATGATCCTCCCAAGATTTCTAGATTGTATCATCAAAAATACTAACACAATTTCAAGGAAGGGCTTGAAAATGGAATTCATCAACCCTTGAATGTGGAAGGTGAATTTGTGTAAGGCCAAAAGGCACACAAAAAATTCATACGGCCTTCATGAGTTCGAATGTTGTTTTGGATACTTTCTTCCTTCATTCTAACTGATGATACCAACGGAGATCCAATTTTTGTGAAATAGATTGCTCCATGTAGTTCTCATCTAACAATTCATCAATCACTGGAATGGGAACTTTATCTTTAATAGTGATCTTGTTGAGCTCTCTATAACCGGGACACACACGCCATGAGCTATTCTTTCTTGGAATACCATTACCACTGCAGCAAGAGTAAGAACTTGACAGGGTCTAATAATGCCAACCTCTAACATTTCTTTCACCATACGCTCAATTTCACTCTTCCGAGCGTAAGGGTATCCAGATGGGTCTGATGTTAGGAGGAACACTTCGAGGAATACGGTGAATTTCATGATCATGATAACATCTCTTCAACCATGCGCCCAATTTCACTCTTTTGGGAATATCTTCAAATACTTTGGAATGCTTATCAATGATCCTTTGGAGATCTTGAGGAATAGATGGCTTAGAGGTTTGAACATCTAGTGAGCATACAGGCACAATGCCTTGATGCCCTTTTCAATAATTTGTCATGCCGTCAGAGCTTATCACCCTACCGGGCCTCCCTCGATTCTTAACTCAATTCTTTTCCTTCCAATAAAATTCATGAAAAGTTCTTGAAAATTAAAAGCCATCATTATTCCTAATGATTGTGACCATTGGATTCCTAGTACTCTAAGATTCCAAAGCACTCCATGGGTATAGCAATCATTGGACTATTCATTACATATTCCCCATAGTAAGATTTCCTTGATCTTATCAGCATTCTTGCTAACATAAAGTTCCCTCCATCCAGCAATCATTACTTGAAAACTGGCTGGATAGCATGTGCCATTGAGATCTTTGGCCATTCTACAAAGGAATGAAATTATGAGTACCGCTGCATCAATTAGGACTATTACCTTTTCTTTGTGATCCTTCCATCTTTGAGGGCTTGAGGAGTGCCAATTCCATCCAATGCATTATACCAGAGCATCGTGGAGCTTCAACTCTTCTAATTTAAATAAGCTTCAACGCTTTCATCTTGAGATGGTTCTTTAATTTTTTCTTCTTCCTCTTCACAATCTATGGTGAATAATTCTTCACCACACTTTCATGTCCCTTACTATACTTGGATGTCACAATTAAAAGCATAAACCTTTTGTTTTTCTTTCCCTCCAATTGTTGAGGTGTCAACCTGTAGGTTGAGGTGTTTAGAAGAAGGAGCATTGGTCTTCTATAGACGTTAGGATAGGTCCTTTCTAGTAACCATAGCCATATTTTTACTTTCAACATTTCTTGACACCTTAAAATGTACTCCTCCAATCCATTTGGGTTCCCAAAGGCTGTTCCTCATGTTGAATGTTATCCTTAAAAGTTCCTATGAATACATCAATCATGGTCATCTCGAATATCTGCTACCTTTATATTCCATCTTTGGAAATTCTCACAAAGTTCTAATTGCAATCCCTTTTGCTTGAGATTTATCAATTACAAAGAAGCATGTTCTTTGTATCCTCATATCAAGCAATTAGTCTTCTTCCGTGAAAATTGGTCCAAGTGACGAGGATTTACAGAACAAAGCCATCGATACCAAACAAAATTGATTAGGTCTTTAAATATAAAGAAGCAATTGCACTTTTGTGTATGTATACATTATGGAGATCAAAGAATTGATCCATTTGAAGTATCCATGTGATTGGGTCCTTTCCATCAAACTCTCTCATATCAATCTTAGGAAAGCATATTCCTAAACTCCAAATTTGGTTTCTCCATTCTTGATTCAATTCTCTTGTGTCCTCACATCATGAATTTCATGGGGATGAATTTTCACTCTTTGGGTGTCTTCTCTGTTATTAAATTTTTCATTACTTCCATGATTTTATCTTCCATTGAATCCATCTTTAGTATCCAACTGAGCTTTGGTTGAATCCATCTAAAGTATCCAACTTAGCTTCCATTGAATCCATCAACTAGCTTTCCATTGAATGCATCTTAGCATCCAACTTAGCTCCATTGAATCCATCTATTTTCTCTAGTTCAGCTTTATGTCCCTTACATTTCTTCACCTTCATCAAGAACCAAGTAGGATTTTCTGAGGCTTATTGTTGTAGAAGTTCCTTTTTGGGTGGGTATGTTGGGCCAAGTATCACTTTTGAACTTGATTTTGAGGTGGTTCTCAAGCTAGGACAATTATTTCTTTCAAGGTATCTCCCAATTCTTAAGTCCTCCTGGTAGTATGAAACTTTCTTTATGTATATTTCTTTGATATTTTCCTGCAATTCCACAAAAATTGACTGAAATTGATGTACAAGGAATTCTATGCACTGCACAACTTTGGCTAATTTTGTCCTTTTCCAGAGATCTCACTTGTATAGTGTGCCCCAAAAATAATTTGATATAAAATTATGAGAACTCTATACTCAAAATACCGCATTCACAATCCAATGAAACCAGTCCTACCTAATTTGGATACTCTAGGAATAAGGCATTTGTTTTACCCAATCATCCCTCTTTGAGACTAGTCAATAGGCTAGTCAGATAATTCTATCTTACAGGTGTATATAAGAATTCTTAATATTTATTTAGTTGGGAACTTTTTACCAAAAGATACATTACTACTTTGTAAATGTCCTCCAGTCTTCAGAACTGGGAATAAACATAAATGTTTTTATAGCAAAACTTCTGGCACACTGACCTCTTTTCTAGATGATTCCAACCCTATTTGTACAGGTTGGGTCTCCAAAGTATAAGGCCCTGAGCTGACTTTAACCCAACTTGTCTTGATCTGCTCTTTCTAACAATTCTCCGCCGCTCCTTCCAAACATTGTAGAAAAAGTGAGAATGAAAATCCCAAGGTGTCTCATATGTAACAATAAAACCCCAAGACTCATTCTGAGCATCATATGTTAAGAACCAAACATCAATATAGCATATAAAAACCTCGTGAAAAGTACTCACTTAGAAAAGAGAGATAATTTCAGATACTAATCCTCTTCTAGGGCAACCTCCTCTTTTTACCCCACTAAATGTTCAAGTACAAGATGATTTGGGAAATGAAAATGTCTCCTTGGTATATATAGGAGAATTAGATATATAATTACAAATAATGGCCTAAAGTTTGACATTATATAATTAAAATAACATTTAATCTTAAATACAACTTAATGGCCTAAGCCTACATAAATAAAATAGAATTACTAATCTAATATGCCCCAATTAAGGCAATGAGCCAATATTAGGCTTCACAAGGCCTATATAACATATGTACATTTACAACCTAGGGTAGACTATAAATGCACCAAGGTTATTTGCTAATGGAAAAATATATTTCAATATATTCTTAGAATTTTTAATTCAAAAAAATCTTAACACAAGGGTAAAAATCAATAGTGACAATAATGTGTTTGAGTGGTGGGTTGAGAAATTGTAAGATGCCATCATACTACATTATTAGCTTGAAAATTTTCATATGCATGACATTTAGGGGAGACCTCACTTTAAGTTATAGTTGGTTATGCTCACATGGACATTGTAAAGGGAGCTACTCAATTATATTTACTTTGACATAGAGCTCATAGATGGAACATGTGCCATTGTAGAATGAACGATGGGTGGCATAGAAAATAATCAACTTCAACGTATAATTGATTTGTAGAATGGATGATAGAGAGCGTAGATGATGACAATTGTCAACATATAATTGATTGATAGATGAATTTTTAGAAGAGTTCTCTCATAGTAAAAGCTACAATTTGTTTGAGGGATAACATTGTGCACTCCACAACAAAGAAATTAATGGTGTGTAGGCTAGGATATATACCGATATACCGTTAGATCTCAATTTACTTTCAATTGGATGGTATATATCCTAGCCTATACAACATTAATTGCTTTATCGTGGGTTGCATATTGTTTTTTGTGTTTGAGTGGTGGGATGAGAAACTGCAAGATGCCATCATATCACATTATTAGCCTAAAAAATTTCATATGCCTTTCGTTTGGGGGAGATTTCACTTTATGTTGCATTTGGCTACAGTCACGTGGACATTGTGAAGGAGCTACTCAAGTATATTGACTATGATGTAGAGGTGCTCATAGAAGGAACATATGTCATTGTAGGATTGATGATGGGCGGCATAGACAATGACAAACTTCATTGTATAACTTAGTTGTCATTTTATTACTCAATTACATAGTTTTTCTCAGTGTAGTCTAAACATGTTGTGATTTGGACATTTTCCGACCACATTCTTCCGACCATTTTTGCCCAAAATCTGGCCAAAAATTCAAAGGAATTGTTGGAATTGAAAATATGAATTATTGAGATTGCAAAATCCAGGTGCAATAGAGGTATTTGAGGGAGCTAAATCCATTTATACATTCAAAAGTGCAATTTGACCAAATATTGTATACCTAGATTTCGATGACGATTGCTAGAAAAAGTCCAAATCGTATAATGTTTAGCCTTCTTCATTTTTCTCATGAGATAGTGCATTGAATATTTTATTTTAGTAATAACAGTTTGTGATGTGATGGATGATACACGTGTTTTTATTTTCCTTGAGTTGTCTTTTAATGGGATTAGGTGCCCATGGAAACTAATATTTGATTTATTGGTGCACATAATCTCGTAGATGTACCCAAATTTAAGTACACATTTCAAATTACATATGATGTATATACACCTTTTTGTCACATATATTCTTGTATATATGGAATTATCTAAATTTGTAGCAATTTTTCCTTAGATGTCCAAATTTAGTAATACAAGAAATCTGAGTTCCTAGATTTGGAATTTTGATCCCATTTTTGGCTATTTGGATCTATTTAGAATTGTGTAAAACTTTTAAGGATATTGTTGTGCCATGCATGGATCTTAGATCATGGTGAAATTATGTTCATGCCTAAAATTTCTACAAAATTCTTATTAAATTTATGGTCAAAAAGAAGATTCATTTGGTACAAAATTAACTTAGTTCTATATACACTATTACCATCATCATCTATTTTTTAGCACGTAATTCATTTCATATCAATACATGACCCACATGAAACCATCTTATCTATTATATCATCAATTATTTCAATATACCACTTTAAATATAACTCATTATTTCACATCCTCGTATCAATATAACTCATTATTTCACATCTTCATATCTTATAAGTTATAACTTAGAGGATTATTGTGCCAACTAATTGGGTGATTAAAATTCACCAAATTATTTTGTATTATATGATAATGATTAAATTAGATTGACTCAATACCTATCTTATATAACATAATTATAGGGATTAGGAGAAAAAAAATCCTAAATTTTTCATCTTTAAAATCAATGATAATGATTAAATTAAATTGACTCAATACCTATGTTATATAACATAATTAAGAAAAAAATCCTAAATTATCATCTCTAAAATCAAATTTTAAAAATAAAGTCAAAAATAATCATACATCATTGAAATTGAATTTCAAGGACAGAAAGAAATAATCATAAACGATTAAACCTGAGATCAAATTTTATAAACCACATTCATTAGGCTATTTAATCTTCTAATTGTGCTAATATAATACTTTTCCTTCTCGAGTGGGAGGAAGTACTAAGTCAACAATATGTCTATTCTCGTCTACACACTCAATTGGTTCTAAGCATAAAGTTAATTTCTAATCCTAAGACGAAATCTCTCTTCATTTGTATATGTACGGATAAAGTTGATTTCTTTTTATTATGATATTTCGTTTTAGTAAAATTAATTGGCTTGGGTTATTGTCATTTCAATAAAGTTGCTTTTATTTTACTTTTTAAAAACCTCTAATAGACTTCAATGAAGTTTACTAAGTTTGTATGTCGTTTGTGAGGTGAATATTATCTCTACCCCGAATACAGTTGTGAATGTTATGTTTTTGGTGTATATTGCGTGAATATTTATTTCTTAGGTGAATAATTGATGCAGTGAATACATAGTTATAGAATTAAAACAATAATTTATGTTTGCAATGCATCTTATTTTTAGAGTGAATTGATGTGGTGAATACATTTTGTCTACGGTGAATTTGGTTTGTAGTAAATCTGATTTGTGGTAACAGATGAATCTAATCGATCGTAAATATGAAACTATTCAAACCCTATTGTGAATCAAGTGTACAAGTTTTTTATTTATTTATTTATTTTTCTTTTCAATATGAGTAATACATCATTGGTACCTAAATTTAACAGAAGAAGGATTAACAAAGTAACTCTAGATAATCTACATGAATATATAGAATCAATAGAAAAACATAGAGAATAGAGAGAAGCCAAAATTCAAAGTGAGTTAGCAGCAATGCTTGATAATAAACTTAGATCCTTAGAATATAATATTCAGAGATAGACAATAAACTATTAGGGTTTGAGACTCAAATGCAGAAAATGGAGGCTAGAATACAAGAAATGGAACAATTTGGCCCTCAATAATATGGAACACAAATTGGATATCAAACCTATCAAAGAGGAAATGAATAAGTTCATAGAGTTAGACCATGATCGTAACAAAAGATCCTTGAACCTCATAATTTTTTGTATAAAAGAACAAAAAGATAAGCCACATTAGCAATAGTCCAAGAAGAATTAAAAAATAAATCACAAATTGAAATTGTTGATCTTATAGAAGCAAAAAGGTTGGGAAAAATAATTGAACATAAAGATAGGTTGATTTGGGTTATGGTAAGCTCTAACGCCCACAAATATGACATACTTAGTAAAATTGTGATCCTAAAAGGGTCTGGAATATTTATAAATGAAGACTTCATTCCAAAAGATCAAGTTAAATTAAGGAAGGAGGTTCAAAAGGTAAAGGAAGCCAAAAAGAAAGGAAAATGGACAATAATTAGGAACAGAAAAGCTATTATTATAGATAGAAACCAAAATGATAACCATAAATAGTCATTTGAAACACTTCGAATCTTTTCTTGGAATTCTAATCTTCTAAATCATCAAAACTTTAGTGATCTTAGTTGCTTCTCTTAATGTTTTTCAAGCATTGAAATAACATATTAAAGAAATCCAAGTAATCTCTTACTTTTC
>SNQJ01S0152630.1:22899-36580 GCA_010110895.2 Picea sitchensis | reverse complement strand
ATCGCAAGGCAAGAAATGAACTTGACCTAGACATGTCAAGACTTATACCTATACTTAAACATAGTAAGACCTATACATGGAAATAAATATACTATGACCTATACCTATATGATGACCATCATGTAGACCATGACATAGAGCTAGAGCTAGATCTAGACCATGACCTAGACCACGACATAGACCTAGAGCTAGACCTAGACAATGACCTAGATCTATACCATGACCATGACCTAGAGCTTGGCCTAGATCCCCCTAGCTCCATCTAATCCTAGGCATAATCTATACTTTCCCCTTTACCCNCTAAGTGCACTATGCATATACCTCTTGTTAAAGGCCACACAACCCTTGCACTCAAATCTTGGTTCTATAACCATTTCTCTATGATTTAAAACACTTTCAATCCTAAGCCATTAGGTCCTAGTTGTCCCCAAACCTCTATACATATTTATTCATAAAGATGTTTGGTCAACAATAAATTCTATATCCGTTGCATTAAGAGTGTGCATGTGCTCTTTTGACTTGAAATCCTTGAGGTTGGGCTCTCATCACTACCCAACAAGAACGTCTATGTTCCTAGAATGCACACACGCTTTAGCCCACACATGTTATAGGAACGCGTATGCATTCTTGCTAGGAATTTTTTTGGGCCAAACACACTCCTCAACCTCTTCTATCTCAAAAATGCGAACATGCCTGGAATCTGAAAAATAAAATAGAAAGAATAGATAAGTTTTTGTTCTTTTTGTCTTGTTGTTTAATTCATAGACAATTTTGTTCTATTACAAGACAATTGTGGGAAGAATTGGAAGAAAAAATTGTCCAAGTGGAATTGGAATTGTTGGTTGTGTCTTCTTGTGTAATAACATGACAATTTTTTCCAATTGGAATTGTTAGTTGTGTCTTCTTATGTAATAAAAATACAATTTTGTCCAATTGGAATTGTTAGTTGTGTCTTCTTGTGTAATACCGAGAAAAAATTGTCCAATTGGAATTGGAATTGTTAGTTGTGTCTTCTTGGGTGATACCAAGACAAATTTATCCAATTGGAATTGGAATTGTTAATTATGTCTTGTGTAATACCAAGACAAATTTTCCGAATTGGAATTGTTAGCTGTGTCTTCTTGTGTAACAGAAAGACAATTTTTTCCACTTGGAATTGTAATTGTTAATTGTGTCTTCTTGTGTAATACCAAGACAAATTTGTGGTGGGGTGCTTGGAAGCCAATTTTTCTCTTTAAACACGGGGAACCAAAGGAATCAAGATAGAAAGTCCTTAAGGAAATAAATACACATTGAAAAGGTAGAAGAAGAAAGAGCAAAGGAAAAGTTGTGTATGTCAAAGCATAGGCTTTCAAAAGAGGGAAATCCAATTTCTAGTGGAATAGATGTCGTCAATGTTTCTCTTCCATCACCACAAGAAAAGCACATGATTTCAGTAGAGACCAATCTAATCAGTATCTCATCAAGATAAGTTTTTTTGGATGAAGAGATGATAGAGGATTTTCTTGGAGCTGATTATACAATGGATGAAATTAGAGAGGAAACTAGTGCACAACATTATGGTGAAGAAGTTCCTTTGGTGCAACTTGTTGTTGGAAAATCATACATTCTAGAAACTAGTCATGGGCATGTCCACTCTCCTCCCATAATTGATCCTCCAATGATTGAAGGGGAAAGAAATGCAACATTTTTAACTACACAATAGGGAGGTCAAAAGTGCTAGAATAGGGGTTAATCGTCCATGCATAGATTGAGCAATGTGAAATGAAGAACTCCTAAATGCATTCAGGTGGATGAAAGTGGTTATGAATCACTTGAATGTAATTTACCTAACCATAGTATTTGTTATAATTCTTATAAATTAATTAAAGAATATTTTGAACCAAAATCCAATGCCGCTAAATGTCAATTATTTTTGGCTTTGTTAAAATATAGAAGTCTGACTATTGTTAGGAGAATTTTAGGCATTAAATTAGTCAAAATTTTAGAAACAAGTCATCATATTGTTTGAAACCTTGTGGATTATTTTCAAATAATTGGTAAGAAATATCGTTTTAAGACCATAATGTAGCCCGACGTGTCTTTTCAAATCAATTGTTAACAAGATCACAAGAAAACATCATTTTGTCCAACATACCTCTCATCTCTTGAAATGAAATATCAAAACCCTTAGAAAGTATTCTAATAGAAAAGAGAGCCTCGACACAGAAAACCCAATAGATTTGTGGGCCTTCATCAGTAGGCTACCTTGTTTTGACATGAAGTTAATTGGAGCAGTTAAGGGACTAGTACATGATTTATGGGATGAGAACACTAGGCTTTCTTCTAACCAAAAATATGTACTAAAATTGAGAAGTGGATCTAGGGACCATGAAGCCCATATTAAACACTTTCTTGACATTACACAGACAAAATTGTATAAGATATTTAGGACAGTACATAGTGCACTTAACTCGGGCCAAATATATTTTCATAAATGCAAGCCTTGGTATGTTCGAATAAACACAATTTGTAACACATGTTGTTGTATATATCACATTGAATATGGTTATTATCTCTCTCTCTCTCTCTCTCTCTCTCTCTCTCACACACACACACACACACACACACACACACACACATATTTCATGTATTTCATAAC
The DNA here is from genome assembly GCA_010110895.2 of Picea sitchensis. Taxonomy (NCBI): domain Eukaryota; kingdom Viridiplantae; phylum Streptophyta; class Pinopsida; order Pinales; family Pinaceae; genus Picea; species Picea sitchensis. The sequence goes on along the minus strand of SNQJ01S0152630.1, from coordinate 33,939 downwards.
ACCCTTTTGTAGGAATGCTTAGTTATATTTTCTTCGTTGTCATCTAGATACTTTGTTCATGTAATTTTCTATACAAGGCCAGAGGATTGTAAATTTTATCAAAAATCTTTCTTAGATGGGAAATTCCCCAGGTGCGGTGGAATGGAATTACTAAGAAAGTGCATCCATGTAAGAAATGAGTATGAATTGGGGAGGAAGGATGATGTCTTTAAAAGCTTTAAATATGTCACATATGATATTGATGGAGGGTAGCAAAGAAAACAGATACAATTGGTTATTTCCTAGGTATGAGTATTTGACTTCATGAAGGAATTCATCGAAAAGAAACAAAAATATGTTCAACATGTCCATGTGGCTCGATGGAAGGATGAGCATTTTATAATATATAGAGATACATTTCTCATTGGTATTGTCTTATCAATGGTTGATTTTGCTGAGAACTACACCCTTCAAAAACAAAATGATATTCAAAGCCAATATTATCACTCAGAGCAGGTCAACATAATGGTCCATATCACATACAGACATGGGTTGGATAGTAATGAAGAAAACATAGTTATATTGAAGGAGTATCACTTCTACATAACCGATGATTGGTGCCATGAAGTAGCCTACGTACAACATTGCTTTCAGTTTTTTTACAATCACCTTAAGGAGAATAACATATAAATGGATCAACATTGGATTTGGTCATATGATTGCATAGGCCAGTTAAAAAATGCTTGTGTATTTCAATGGTTTTTTATATTGCAAAAAAAAATCAAGGTACCACACATTTGGAACTATTTTGAGTCTGAGCATGGGAAAGGGGAGCATGATGGAGTAGGAGCATGCATAAAAGGAGTTTTACATAGGAAAGAAATGAAGTTCACAACTACTTCCCTTATTGAATATGTGAAATCCATTATTGAATGGTGTTCTTCAGTAATGGGAGAGGGAACAAGAAATCGTGAAGACCAATTTCACAGGAAAATACATGTACATAGATATTTTTGGGAGGTGGTTGATATATATCGATCACAGTGGTATGAATGAAAAATAATCTAGGGCACTTGTGGATTCTGTTTAGTTCAAACATCAGACAACGAAATAGTTGAAATATGGAAGAGAAAACTCTCTTGCTTCTGTGGTCCATGTAGTAATAATGAATGGGATCATTGTGAATCAACAGACTGGGTGGATAGATGGGATCATGTATCACTCCCCATTAGTCAATTTATAAATACAAAATTATCCTAGTTGGGGGAGGACCAATCAAATATTTCAACAAATTATGATCATGTCTCATATCTCATGCTACCAGGTTCATTGAAACCATCTATTAAATTTTGAATAACTAACATCAATATTTTATGCTTTGTTCATTTAGTGGACTCACATGTTCGCACTCCATTCTTTGTAGGGAACATATGCATCATGGTTTCCCCAAGAGGTAATGCATTGGGAATTGACTATTGGTTGGCATGTTGCTTAGAGGGAAAGAATACCCTCATGCGATCAGTAACATACTCTGAAGGCATTGAATTTTTGATTGGGTCGATGGCTATTAAAGGAGAAAATATAATGTGGGATAGAAGAACATGGAATAAAGGAAGCTATGTATTTCAACATTATATACCAGGTGAAGCTATATACCACTTTACAAACTTGGTTGTTGGTACAAACGTCTAACTACAAACATTTCCAAGTAAGAACTCATCAAAGGTATGACACTTCTTTCCTTACCCCGAGCACGAGAAATTAATGGAGACCATCAGTATTAGAAGTGATCCCAATGGTCTACTTGATTTACCATAGGTATGTAAAAGGAATGATTGCAAACATATTTCAAATTTATGAATGAATGAAATTTTGGCTTCATTTATGGTTGTTATGGTATTATTGTATTTTGTGGTTCTTTTATGTTGTTAGGGAACTATGTTTATCCTTATCTTTCCTTTCCTTGCCTTAGTTTCCTTTCCTTTCCTTTCCTTTCTTTCCTTTCTTTCCTTTCCCTCCCTTTTCTTTCTTGACTTCATTTCCTTTCCATGCCATGCCATGCCTTTCCTTTCCTTGATTTTTCATGCCATGCCTTTCCTTTCCTTGAGATGTCATGTCATGCCTTGCCTAGCCTTTCCATGCATTCCCATGCCTTTCCTTTCCATGCCATGCCTTGCAATTCCTTGCCTTACCTTTCCATGACATGCCATGCCATGTCATTCCATGCCTTGTCTAGACTTTCCATGCCATGCCTTGCCATGTATTTCCTTTCCATGTGTTTCCTTGCCATGCATTTCCTTTCCATGCCTTTCCTTTCATTCCCATGACATGCATTTCCTTTCCTTTCCTTTCCATTCCATTCCTTTCCTTTCCTTCACTTTCCATGCCATGCCATGCCATGCCTTTCCATGCCATTCCATTCCTATCCATGCCATTCCATGCCATGCCTTTCCTTTCCATGTTATGCCTTACCATGCCTTGCCTTTCCATGCCATGCATTGCCATGTCATGTCATTACATGCCTTGCATTTCCTTTCCTTATCATTCCATGCCATACCATGCCTTACATTGCCTTTCCTTGCCATGTCTTGCCTTGACATGCCATGCCTTTCCTTACCTTCACTTGCCATGCCATGTGATGCATTGCATTCACTTTCCATGTCATTCATTACCTTTCCATGCCATGCCTTTTCATTCCTTTCCTTTCATTTCCATGCCATGATCACTTGCCTTGCCATGCCATGACTTTCCTTTCCTTCACTTTCCATACCATGTCATGCCATGCCTCACCATGCCTTGTCTTTCCTTGACATGCCATGCCATGCCATACTTTGCCAATCCTTTCCATGCCATGCCATGCTTTTCCATTCTTCTCCTTTCCATGACATGCCTTGCCATGACTTTCCTTACCTTACCTTTCCTTGACATGCCTTTCCTTTACTTTCCATGCCATGCCTTTCCTTTCCATGCCATGACATTCCTTGCATTTCATTCACTTGCCATGCCATGCCATGTCTTGCCATACCATGCCATGGCATGCATTTCCTTGTCATGCCATGCCTTGGCGTGCCTTTCCTTTCCATACCATGCCTTTCCATGCCTTGCATTGCCTTGCCTTGCCATGCCATGCCATAGCATGCCTTACCTTGACTTGTCATTGTTAGGAAATGAGACGCAATTCCACACTAAACCTATCATAAGAGAGGAAGAAACAAATAATCAAGAAAGTCAATGACAAAACAAACACACAGTACACAAATATTTTATCCTGGAAACCAAAACTGGGAAAACCAACATTCCTTGACCATTTTTCTCCTTGTTGTCTTTTCATTAAGAATAAAAAGATACATGTCTAACCTTGGTTCACACCTAAGAAACAATCAATATCATATCCTCTTGATTACACAATAACAACCCTGTATCAAATTCAACTTACATCTACATGACCATCAACCTCTTCAATTATAGACTCTTGGTGATTATCCATTCATCATCATCCTCTAAAGACTGATTACAAAACACTTTATTTATAGGCTTTACTGTAGGAAAAAACCTAAACAAAAGGTTCCCAAAAATGGTTACAGATCCATGTAGATCATTGTCTATAAATCATATGAATCTCGATATTATGTTATAGTCGAATACCAAGTTGGATTACCCATCGACTACCATCCAGCTATCATTCGGTCTTAGTTTGGTTCTCACACACATGCCTGCCAAACTCTTTTCAGTTTACCTCTTCAACTTGTTGTCGATTTATTTACCACGTCAAACCACCTCGACCTTTGACTTCAACTTTACCAACTCAACTCACTTCGACCTTCGACTTGTTGCCTATCCACCTTGACTTCGACTGTCATTCAATCCACCTCGAGTGGACTTTCACTACAAAGAATATAACAAACCAACATTCTATCACTTTCTTTCTTCTTTATTGAAACTGAGAGACCTATGAACTCTCGTTCACAAACCCAGGGCAACAATTCCCATTGCCTCTCTACACCAAGAGAACTTCACAAAACTCAGAGACTTGGTCAAAGAGTCTGTTATGTTTTCTAACATGTCTAGTTTCTCCAACAATGCCTTGTTTCTTTCCACCATTTCTCTCATGAAATGGTATTTTACACTTATATGCTTAGTCTTATAATGATAAGAAAGGTTCTTTTCCAGAAATATTGCACTTTGACTATCACAACTTATATTCATATCTCTCTGCTGAAACTTGATTCCTAAACAGAACCTTTGCATCCATACTACTTCTTTGATTCCATGAGTGGATTCCATGTATTAAAATTTTGTTGTTGACAGGGCTACGACTGCCTATCGCTTACTCATCCAACTGATTGCTCCACCGAACATTTTGAACACATATCCATTGGTCGACCTTCATCAATCTAGATCTCTAGCCTAGTTGGCATTGACAAAGCCATGTACATTTAATTCATTATCACCTATAGACTTTCCTTGGTAGCATATAGCATAATATTTTGTTCCACACAAATACCTGAATACTCTCTTGACAGTTGTCCAATTATCCTTCCCAGGTGTCGACATGTATTTTCTCAACACTCCCACTGCATGGGAAATGTTTGGTCAAGTGCAGACCATTGCATACATTAGACTACCAACATCAATTGCATAGGGAACACATGCCATGTCCTCTATTTATTACTTTGTATTTGGACACTGTTCAACACATATCCTTGCTCCAACAGGAATTGGCACCTTCACAGCTTTGCAATCCATCATGTTGAAACATTTCAAAATGGTTTCAATATACTTCATCTGGTTCAACCAGAGATTTCTATCTTCTCGATCTCTCTTAATATTCATTCCCAGAATGAAGTTAGTTTCACCAAGATCCTTCATGTCAAACTTGGAGGATAGTTTCTTCTTCACCTCCTTTATTGTTTCCATGCTATTTCCAATCAGCAACATGTTGTCAACATAAAAAGATACATATATGAACTGCCCACCTTCTTCTTTGGAGTATATGCAGTGATCAACTTTGCTTCTCACAAACCCCAAACTAAGGATGTATGCATCAAAATTTTGGTACCACATCCTTGGTGATTACTTTAGAACATAAAGGGATCTTTTCAGTTTTCCCACCAAATATTTCTTTACCTTTACTAAAAATCCTTTAGGCTATTTCATGTATATTTCTTCTTCCATGTCCCCATGTAGGAACATTGTCTTCACATCCATCTGTTATATTTATAGATCAAATGTTGAAGACATATACATTATTACTCTAATGGAAGTTAATTTTGCAATAGGGAAAAAAATCGCACCGAAGTCAACTCCTTCAACTTGGGAATATCCTTTCGCTATCATTCAAGCTTTGAATTTATTGACTTGACCTGCTGCATTCATATTCTTCTTGAATACCCATTTTCTACCGACATGATTTCTTCCACTAGGTAATTTTACAAAATCCCATGTCTCATTATTGTGCAAGGATTCCGTCTCTTCGACTATGGAGTCCTTCTAGAGTTTTCCCTCTTTTGAGTCGACTACCTCCATGACCAACTTGGGCTCATCATCGGTGGAAATTAACATGAATGCAGAATGAAAGTCTGGTGGACTATACCTCTCAACTATTTTTCTTACTCTTTCTAACCTCCTTACAATCAGGGTCGATTGTTCCACCTCTTATTCTAATTCAATCGACTCATCTAAATCATCTTCTTTGTTCCTTAATTCAAATCACACCGTATAATGATTATTCTTGGTCTAAACAATTTCTTCAAGATTAGACTTGCTTTTGACTTCTCTAAAGACCACATGTTGACTATACACTCTTTTCCTTAATGTAGTTTCCCAGAGCTTATATCCTTTCATTCCTTCTTTGTATCCAATGAAAATACATTTGACTTCCTTCTTGTCGAGTTTTCTCCTCTTTTCCTTGGGAACATGCACAAATGCATCATATCCAAATAATTTAAGATGTGAAACTGAAGGCTTCTTACCTGACCACACCTCATGTGGAGTCATGTTGACTAGCGCCAACGAAGGAGACGTATTCAATAGATATTTTGCAGTACTGACTATCTCCACCCATAATTGTTATGTCAGCCCAGCATGAGTGAGCATTCTCTTTGCCTTGTCCATCAACATTATGTTCATTCTCTCAACAAATCCATTTTCTTATGGGGCATATGGTGTGGTATTTTGGTGTGCTATGCCACACTACTTGCAAAACCGATCAAATTCTTTTCCATATAATTCACCACCATTTTTAGTCCTGAGCACCTTAATATTCTAATCTGGCTGGTTTTCTACAAGATATTTAAACTCTTTGAATTTCTTGAAAACCTATGATTTATTCCTCAGTAAATATATCCATGTCTTCTTGGAAAAATCATCTATGAAGGAGACATAATACAAGGATTCGCCAAGTGAAGGCACTGTAACAGGGCCAAACACATCACTATGAAGCAACTCTAGAATCCCATTTTCCCTTGTCTCTCCAGATGGGAACCTCACCCGACTTGTTTTACATATATACAATGTTCACAAAATTTGACTTCTAAATTACATTCAAGAAAGTCTTCAACCATACCTTTGTTATGCATAGTTTGAAGTCCTTTCTCTCCAGTGTGTCTCATCCTTTCATTCCATAGCATGGTTAGGTCATCTTTATGATGACTTGTGGAGTTAGTTTAAATTGACTCAGCCCAAGTTGAGTCGAGTTGAGTTGAATTTAGGAACAACTATCTTGTTACATCCATTCGAATTGAAACTCCCTAGTAACTTGTATAGGGTTCCAATTCGAACTCTTATCATTAATACCATCGCACCTCTTACCATCTTGCACAAATATTTCTAAAATAGAGTGTGTCTACCCACATCACTCATATTTCTGACAGATATTAGGTTTCTTTCCAAACCCATAATGTGTAGCACACCTGGAAGGGTCCTACTCCTCCCATCCTATAGTATCAGTCGAACTCTTCCCTGTCCAACAATTTTGGTTGTCAAGTTGTCCCCCAAGAAAAATTTTCATCCTTCATATTGTTCATATTCTCAGAACCATTCTCTATGTGGTGCCATATGATAGGATGCTACTGATTTGATCAACTAAACATGTTGATCCGACTATGTACTGGTCGACGCATCTGAAGCCATCTTTCTCTCAGTCAATTTCTTTTTGAGAAACAACTTATTTACCAGGTATTTCAAATGGTACAAGCTTCCCAACTTGTCCCACAATTTATTGGCCAAATATTCACCTGAGACATTCAATAGTATCGAATCTGCAAGACAAAGTTGAATCATACTTTTTTCTCTTCTCTCGAGTTTCTCCCATTCTTTCATTGACATACATGGTACTTGGAAAAAATGTTGTCCATTGTTCTCAATCTACAAGGATATATTCAATTTTAAGTTTCCAAAGATCAAAATTATGGCCATTGAATTTTTTGATCTCTATTTTCGAGTTGCTCTCCATTATTTAACACAATTCTTTAAAGATTTATAAGTTACGACTCTTACTGAACCTAGGTTTTATCTCATATACAATATTGTTAAGCCAAGATATGATACCACATGTTATGAAATGAGACACACTTCCATGCTAAACCTAGAATAAGAGAGGAACAAAGATATAAACAATAAATTAAATGACAAAACAAACACACAATACACATATATTTACCCTAGAAACCCAAACCAGGAAAAATAACATTCCTTGAGCATTCTGCTCCTTATTGTCTTATTCATTTAGAATAAAAGGTTACATGCCTAACCTTGTTTCACACCTAATACAAAATTGACATCATACCCTCTTTATTACACAAGAACAACCCTATAGCCAATTCAACTTACATCTACATGACCAACAACCTCTACGATTACAAACTCTTGGCGATTAGCCATTCATCATCATCTAAAGAATGATTACAACACACCTTCTTTATATGATTTACAATAGGAAAAAAACTAAAGAAAAGGTGACAAAAAATTGTTACATATCCAAGTAGATCATTGGCTACAAATCCCATGAATCTCAGGATTCTGTTATAGTCGATTACCAAGTCGGATTACCAATTGACTACTAGTCAACCACCATTCAGTCTTCAGTCGATTTTCACACGTCTACTTGTCAACGTCTTGTTGGTTGACCTCTTCAACTTGTTGTCAATGTATTTACCATGTTGAACCAACTCGACCTTCGACTTAGAAATTACCCATTCAACTCACCTCGACCTTCGACTTGTTGTTGATCGACCTCAACTTTGACTATCAGTTGATCCACCTTGACTAGACTTTCACTGCAAAGAATATAAAAACCCAACATCCTTTCCATGCCTTGGCATGCAATACCATGCCATTCCATGTCTTTCCTTTCCATGCCTTTCTTATCCTTTCCATGACATTGTTTTCCATGCCACGACTTTCCATGCCATGCCTTGCCTTTCCTTTCCTTTCCATTCCATGCGTTGTTTTTCCATGACTTTCCTTGCATTTCCTTCACTTTCCATGCCATGCCATTCCATACCACGCCTTTCCATGCCATGCATTTCCATGCCTTACCTTTCCTTTCCATTCCATGCATTTTTTTTCCATGTCTTTCCTTGCCTTTCCTTCACTTTCCATGCCATGCCATGCCATGCCATGCCTTGCCTTGTTATGCCATGTTTTTCCATGCCATACCTTTACATACCATGCCTTGACTTAAATTTCCATGTCATGCCTTTCTTTTCCATGCTAATAGACAATTTGTCCATCTGAGGCCCAATTAGATTTTTATCACGAGTTTCAACTCGCCTCCTCAAACCATTCAGGGACATGTTGGAAATTTGTTCCGAGGCCATAAAATCAAAACGAGCAACATAACGGAGTTATGTAATATCCCACATGTCTATTTGACCAATTTCCATGTGACCACAGTACCCATAATCAACTGTCACATTGTTCTTGAAAATCAACCCCTTGTTTAGAAATTGCATTGTGCCTCATTGAGAAAAACCATAGTCTTGGTGTTCCTCCAACAAATACTTTTTTGGGAAACAAAATTATAGTGGATGGCCCCCACTAGTTGAAACATGGTGCCTCAAATCAAATGCAACTTACTGTTCATCCATCTAAGTGCTTTCTAGAGTTTTATCGTGAATTGCAACTCGTGTCCTCAAGCCATTCAAGGACATGTTGGAAATTTGATCTAAGGGCATAAAATCCAAAATGAGCATCATAACGAAGTTCTGTAAGCTCCCACACATTTTTTTGTTCAATTCCCATGAAACCACACCACCCACAATATCCGAGCATAGTGTTCTTGAAAATCAACCTCTTGTTCGGAAATTGCACTGTGCCTCATTGAGAAAAAACCTAGTCCTGGTGATCGTCCAACAAATGATTTTTTGGGAAACATAATGACATTGGTGGGGCTCCACTAGAAGAAACACAGTTCCCCAGATATAATTCAACCAATGGTTTGCCTATCTGATTCCTAGTTATAGTTTTATCATGAGTTGCAACTCGCCTCCTTAAGTCATTCAGGTACATGTTGGCAATTTGGTCCAAGGGCATTAAATCCAAACTGAGTAGCATAACAAAAGTTTTGTAAGATCCTTCATGTCTGTTTTTACAAGGCCCACACAACCATGCTACCCATTATTTCCCATCATATTGTTCTTGAAAATCGACCTCTTATTCATAAATTGCACTGTGCCTCATTGAGAAAAACCCTAGTCCCGATGATCCTCCAAAAAATGTTTTTTCGGAAAACGAAAAGACAATGGAGAGGCCCCACTAGATGAAACCCAATGCCCCAGATCCAATTCAATCAATTGTTCATCCATCCAAGGCATGGTAAAATTTTTATCATGAGTTTCAAATCACCTCCTCAATCCATTCAGGGACATGTTGGCAATAGATGTAGACCTAGACCATGACCATGACCTAGACCTAGACCTATACCTAAACCATGAAATAGACAAATACCTAGACCTATGCCATTACCATGACCTATACGATGACCTATACCATGGGAAGACAAGGCATGACAATGCAAGTCATGGAAAAGAAATGTCTAGGTCTAGGTATGACAATGAAAGGAAAGGCAAGCAAGCCAAGGCAAGACATGAAAAGGACAAGAAAATCTAGACATGTCAAGGCAAGGAAAGGTAAGGTATAGGTCTAGATATAGGTCTACATGCTATATCTTGTTATACAAGTTATTGAGTTGAAAGATTAGTTTTTATTTCTTTGATTTTAAATAAGGCCTTGAAGTTCTGTTTTTTTCCATGCTATCCAAAAGAAATTATGGATCAATAGTATAATGAGACTACACGATAAGGATAGAACATAGACATATTTGGTGACATCCCTTTCTATGTAAATCCTATTAATTACGATAATCCATGTTTCACAATTATGAAGATACCGAAGATATATGAATAAAGATAGCTCATGTAATGACATTGAAATTCTCATGAAAGTATTTTTATCTAAGATATATGGGATAACAAGTTGTAGAATTACATGCTTAATGAATCCTTTGAATGTAATTTTTAGGTATTAAACTTGCTCATTTTTAGGTATTAACATTATTTTTTTATTAAATTAACTTGAAAACAAATTTATTAGAAGTTAATTGACTTCGGAAATAATTTAATGGTGTTTATAATTATAGAGAGAAATTTCTTGCGGGCGACTCAAATGACAAGAAATTATTTATAACGATGAAAATAACTATATTTTTACAAAAAATTAGTTTTATGAATATCACAATGAAAGTGAATTTTAGATGAATTGCGGTTAGGAAAGGCAGGGCAATGCAACACAAGGAAATGCAATGCAAGGCAATGCAACATAAGGCTATCCAAGGCATGGCATGGCAAGTCAAGGCAATGCATGGCATGGAAAGTCAACGAAAGGAAAGGCATGGAATGACAAGGCAAGGAATAACATGGCAAGACACAGAATGGCATGGCAAGGCAAGGCATGACATGGAAAGAAAAGGAAATGGAAGGCATGGAAAGGCATGGCAAGGCATGGCATGGCAAGGCAAGGAAAGGCATGGAATGACAAGGCATGGCATGGCAATGAAAGACA
>SNQJ01S0152630.1:10562-22889 GCA_010110895.2 Picea sitchensis | reverse complement strand
CATGTCATGGCAAGGAAAGGCATGCCATGGCATGGAATGGAAAGGCATGGAATGAAATGGCATGGAAAGTCAATGTAAGGAAAGGCATGGCATGGAAAGGCAATGCATGGCATGGGATGGCATGGTATGGAAAAGAAAGACATGGAATGGAATGGAAAGGAAAGGCCTGGCATGACATGGCATGGAAAGGAAAGGCATGGCATGACAAGGCAAGGAATGCAATGGGAAGGAAAGACATGGAATTGAAAGGGAATGAAAGGCATGGTATGGCATGGCATGGCAAGGAAATGCATGACATGGCAAGGAAAGGCAAGGCATGGCATGGAAAGGCAGGGAAAGGTATGACAAGGCATGACATGAAAAGGTAAGGCATGGCAGGGCATACAAACTTTTCCACCTACACTTAAAATGTCATAAAAAATTCATTGGATGGAATTGAAAATTGTGATATAATTTAGATCATATGTCCCTTGAAAAAACGTTTTTTATTTCTAGGGATGAGAAAGGTTCCTTTTTTGTGATTCTTATTTCATTGCAATCCACATTTTGATTTGAATTTTTACATTCATAATGTTATGGAAATATATATTTATTGTTGTATAGGTTAAAATGGGAATCTACATGGAAAGATGTTGGACAACTAAGAGGGGCGGGGGCTAAATTAGTTGTTATTGTGCTTAAACAATTATAACCATTTTAAACTCATTACAGAACACTCAATGGTGATCAAAATAATGCAGGGAAGTAAGAACGAGAGTATCCAACATCAATCACACACATGAAGCACACAGAGACTAATATTCCTAAGGAAACCCATAAAGGGAGAAAACCTCTTCTTCTTGATATGATAAGTAATCTTTATTTTTTGTACATTATCATTCTTATGAGCACCAACTCATTGTGAGGCTACCACCTCTGTTTTGCAAGCTGCGACTTTCTGAGAGAAACAACTCTTTGGTTTCTCTAGAACCTACTAGAAGGATGGACTAACTCCCTGAGTGTTCCAGCACCAACTTCCAATCACATAGACACCAACCTGTGTCACAGAGAACAATGGTTCTCCCTTGCACCACCCTACCACCCTGATTTTTCTGGCTGCAACCAGATGGAAGCAACAACTCCCTATGTTCAAGAACCCACTTGAAAATTTGAGGACAACAGTTCTCCCTAGAACCACCCTACCACCCTGAAATATAAATATTTGTTACTGAAACTCATTACAGTGATACAGTATTTATCAATGGATTACTAGTCTCATCATTATTCTGCTGCACTTCTCTACTCTGCCTGCATCAATGTCTTTCTGCTTGCATCTTCTTGCGCTTTATTTTCTTCTACTCTGTCTCTGCATGCGCATCTCGGATTTCTCTTCCTCTTAGATATACATTTCCGTTCTATCTCTTTCTGTTCATGCAGTATACTGCATTACTTAAAGTTCAACTTGTTTTTCACAGAAACAACAACCTCACCCTGTCACGACATTTTTCTCTTATTCATGCTCTCATCATCTGTTACACTTCCATCTCCAACGCTCATGTCGGGTATCTCAAAAACGCTCATTTCAAGAATCCCAAAACACTCATTTCATGAAAATCGAAATGCTCAAGAGCCATGATTCCAATGCTAAGGAACAAATCATTCAACTTCTCAGGAATGATGATTCAGTTAGTGTAACTGAATCCTAACTGATCAAGAAATCACAAGATGAAACAGTAACCCTTCGATCAGATTCGGTTTGATTAGCACCATTGGATTTAAATCTCTTATCTCACATGACCAATAGCAGTGACCAGACGCTAGGCTTAATGAGCTCTTGAGCACTTATCAATTCAATGGCCACAATTCAATCTCTTGAAATGGACAACTGTCAAGACTTCAAAATTTTTCCCTTCGGTTCTTTTGGGTTTGAAACCTTTCAAAACTTCTGAATCAAATTTCCCAAACAGATCGGATGGTTTACATTTATTTCACGAAAACAGATCAATCATCATATTTGATCTTACAAGGGTTAATCTGATAGCCAAGACTTAATCAACCGTTGAGATGGATGGCCACCTTTTCCTCCGGGTCTTCGGCTATTATACTTATGTTATCCTTCCACTATATCGTGATCAATGGTTGAGAGTGCACTCGACATCAAATCGATAGTCGAGATCTCCTTTGGGTCTCTGGACTTCAGATGTTTCAACTTACATTATCCTTCCACTGGAGTAGATCGACAGATGAGAATGCTCCCGAAGTGATCTTTCAGATCGGACATCTCGTGTCCACTTCGGGACTTCGACATTCAGGACTTCGGAGCTTTTGTCATTTCGTAGTGCTGAAACTCCCGAAGTAATTCTTCTGGAGTGACATAACTTATTGATGTCACGTGTTGACATGGAACGAACCAGTTTCCTCTTGACACATGTCATCATCTAATTATGTCATGTGTACTTGCTAACGTGGTCTTCTGACATGATCTGCCATATGTCTTTGTTGATGTGGTCTGCTGACGTAGATATTCTAATGTGTTCTACCATGTGTCCTTGCTGATGTGGTCTGCCACATGTCCATCCTGACATGGTCTGCCACGTGTCCTTGCTGACATGGTTTGTTGACATAGATCTCCCTGATCTAAGGGTCATTGTATGTTCCCTAGATTTGATAGTCCTTATTCATTTCGGATTTCCAGGCTTCGGGTTTTTCAAATCTCAAACTTTCCGGAGCGTAACCTCCTTGCATCTTTATATCTGAAGTGAATTTTGTTCATCGATCATGATCCTTGATTCATATTATTTTCGGCATGAAATGAGAGTGGAGATATAATAAATAAATGCACAGAGATATCGTGTATATCCAATAATATAATAGAAATATATCATAGATGCAACCATAAACACAGAGATACAGTAATACATGATTTCTATTAATGAAAGAAATACAGAGTGAAAGACTCGCTAGAATGGTGGTAGCTTATCTCTGAGAAGAGATGTGACGACTACTGGCATTCCTAAGAAGATTCTTACAATAAGGCTTTGAAGGCCTTTTTATAATAAGTAGGGATGCCAAAATCCCTAGACATCCAAAAACCTAACCCTAGGAGATGAAGTGTCAAAAGTCATGTGGGCCCCATTTGGGTAAGTTAGTACATCAACTTCCCGGGGTCGTAACTTTTGCATACGATCTCCGTTTTAGGCGTATGATAGCTCATTGGAAAGGTATTGTCAAGTAGATTCATTTTAGGTGAAATATTGAAGGAATTTCTATATTGCAAACATGTTTTTCCAAAAAACATCATTTAGGGCCTCAAAATGGCATCGAAAGTTAAAACCTGCTAAAAATAGTAAATTGCCAGAAAACTATTTTGAGCCAGTTGGAAAAGGTGGGTGGCCACCAATATCCATCTGGATCAATCCTCCCTCCTTAGGAAGCAATGGTCTCCATTGCGTTGAGTTCCTGGGGGAGAGAAAAGTGTTTGTTGAATATGCATCTTGGTGAGTTGCTTGCCTTGCTGGAGACGTCGCACTGCTCAGTTTGTGGAATTTTTTCATGAACCTGTTGAGGCTGAGGTTGTTCAACAATTTAGGCTACATGAGAGGATGGTGTGCAAAAGGAATCTTTGCACTTTGCTGCAACCTTTTCGACCTGCTTCTGTTGGATAGAAGGTGCTTGGGGTGAGATTGTAGTGGTTGCAATGTCCTTCTGTTCCCCTTTTGAACAAATTGTGAAGAAGCTGAATTTTGCAGTATGAGATACTACCTTGCGACACTTTTTAGGTGGAACAGTAGTCGAAACTACCTATGGTATTCTATAGAGATGCCCCCCTAGAGAAATAATGACATTGCGGGGTCAAGACTCATAAACAACATGGTGTCTCAATGATTATCAAGGGTCAAGACTCATAAACAACATGGTGTTCTACATATATGGCTGTAGCCCATGAACATCATAGACATCCGTTGGGGGACATCATCACATAATACCTCATAATTTGCTGGGTTGGATGCCGTATGACAATCGACACCGGCCGGGCTAACACGAAGATCTCATCCTTGGCGGCTAATTCGATGTTGTATGGATGCGGGTGTGGTGTTGTCGACAATCTCAACTATTTGACGACCTCTACTGAGATGAGGTTCTTCTGGCTTCCACTATCAACAATAAAATGTAGCGAGGTCCCCTTCACCCACATCTATGAATGAAAAAGGTGCTCCCCCTCTTCAGGATCTATTGGTTCTTCTAGTTGAATTGTTTTTTGTTGCAACAATAGCAGTGGGGTCTATGTCAATGATCTGTCCTTTACCAGTATTTTCAAAATCAGATTCTGAATCAGGGTTCAGTTTCTTGTCTTTAATCTCGGCCACCAATGACTGTTTTGAGTGACATTCATCGGTGTTGTGCTAGGGGCTTTTGTGGAAATCACACCATTTTACGGTGTCCTTCTTTGTCTTCCTGTGACCCTTCGTTTCATGTGGCTTGGACTGGTTTTCAAGAGACTATTTGCTAGGGCTATCTTTGTCATACTTTGGTTGTTGCGGATTTGCAGACCTGAACTCTCGTTTATTCTGGTGCTTAAATTTCTGCTCGATTTTAACAACATATCGATAAGAAGCACCGAGTGATGAGATGTCCAAAAAATCCATTTCAGTTTGGATTTATCTGTGTAGAGCCCCATGGTATTTTAGAACCAAATGCTATTCGAAGTCTTTGATACCCAGCTTGGTGCATAAGGTATGGAAGGTATTAGTGAACTCTGGAACTACTTGGCCCTTCTTTTTCCCCAGTGTGGTTCATCTCATGTACTGGTCCTCATAGTTACCAACAGGGTAATAATGTTCCTTTACTACATCCACAAAAAAATCCCAAGTGGGCTCGGCCCCATATATTCCAGAATCCTCTATGGAATTTTTATCCCAGTAAGTTTCCCACTAATGTTTGACATGGGGGAGAGCCTTAAGGAGCACGGAGATGATATTTTCTCTGTCGAAAAAATTGTGAACAGAGAAATAACCTTCTAACAGATTTAACCATTTATCTAGGGCATCTGCATCTATCTGACCTTCAAATACAGGAATATCAAAATTGACTTGTACCTTAAAAGGTGAGGTGCCTCCAAAGTGGCCGATTGATGAAGATGCACCTGATGCTATTGGAAGGCGTTGAAGGATGTGGGAAAAATTCTCCATCATTTCGTCCCTCTGTCGCTTAAGAGCTTGCTCAAGCAACAAACTGATAGGATCGCCTGCTCCATCATTTTTGTTTTCTTCTACCATGGAGGGTTTCTTGGGCATGCAAGAGAGATTTTCTTCAAGAGAGACAACCTTGAGACCCAACTTGCTATACTCGGACCTCATCGGGGACATGCACTAAAAAAACGATCACTAACAGCCTGCTGTGATACCACTGATTCCAGATTATTTCCGACACAAAATGAGAGCGGAGATATAATAAATAAATGCACAGAGATATCACATATATCCAATAATATAATAGAAATATATCAAATATGCGACCATAAACACAGAGATACAGTAATACATTATTTCTATTAATGAAAGAAATGTACAAAGACTGTAAAAATACAGAGTGAAAGACTCACTATAATGGTGGCAACTTATCTCTGAGAAGAGATGTGACAGATACTCGCATTCATAAGAAGATGATTACAATGAGGCTCTAAAGGCATTTTTATAATAAGCAGGGATGCCAAAATCCCTAGACATCAAAAAACCTAACCCTAGGAGATGAAGTGCCAAAATTCATGTGGGCCCCGTTTGGGTAAGTTAGTACATCAACTTCACGAGGTCGTAACTTTTGCATACGATCTCCGTTTTAGGCGTATGATAGCCCATTGGAAATTTATTGTCGAGGAGATTATTTTTAGGCACAATATTGAAGGAAACTCCATATTGAAAACATATTTTTCCCAAAAAACATCATTTAGGGCCTCAAAATGGCCTCGGAAGTTAAAACCTGCTAAAAATAGTAAATTGCTAAATTGCCAGAAAACTATTTTGAGCCAGTTGGAAAAGGTGGGTGGCCACCGATATCCATATGGATCAATCCTAGATAGATGTCTCAATCTGTCTATGATGCAACTCTTATATATTATCCTGTCCTTCCACTTAGAATGATCCAAAGGCTGACGAAAATTCGCATTTCGGGAATTTCAAATCTCAAGATTTCCAGAGCATAACCTCCTCGCATCTTTAGATCCGAAGTGAATCCTATTCGTTGATCAGGATCTTAGATCGACGACTCGATCTTTCTATGATGCAACTCTTCTGGCTTATCCTGTCCTTCCACTTATAATGATCCGATGACTAAGGAGAATTCAAATAATCAAATTCTCAACCCTTTTAGCTTATCCTGTCCTTCCACTAATGTGATCCAACGGCCGTGAAGACACTTGAAGCAGATCAATGGTCGATGTTGATTACGGAACCACAACTTGCGAGTGATTTAACTTGACAGCCAAAATCCACAATTTGAGGTTGTGCATTTTTGGTGCGTCAACCACAGTCATCGATCTTCGAAGCTATAAGATCGAACGGTCCTGACTAATTGTGGGATTGGAACTAGCATGATATTTAATTCTCCTTTCAATCTCCGCAATCTATCCCTACCGTTGATCTGGTGATTGCAAATCCGATGGTCACAACTTAATCCGAATTAAACTGATCACTTTTTGGATCAACCACAGTCGTCGATCTCAGAGTCTATGAGATCTGATGATCTAGACCAATTGTAGTATTAGAACTGGCGAGTTCTTTAATTCTTCTTTCACTCCCCGTAATTTATCCCTGTCATTGATCTAGCTTGTAGATATGATGGTCAGGATCCTCCAACAATCCTCAAGCCCATGGTCACTCATATGATCGACGTCTGTAATATGAGATGATCAACATGGTCAATTTCTTGATCGGATGGTTGTTGAGGCTTCTCATCCCGAGCTTAGATATGCATTCGCTAACCCTCCTGAGCTTTTATCTGCTTTTTCTTCTGTAATGCGCTTTCCTTTCTGAATTGTGATCTTTGCATACTATTCACTCCTCCTTTTGAGCTTACGATTCTTTTCAAGATTTGATCTCTACATATCGATGATGTTGTTCTTGCCATCAATGACAAGAACACTCTTCCTGTAAAATATCCCAAAAATCTCCCCCTTTGGCGGCTACACTATTCTTCTTAGACCTCCAACTGTAGCATCCAAAACAAACCTTTTCTCCCTCTTTGACATCAACCTCAAAGAAAACATGCTCCCCTTGAGCTGTTGCATTACTTTTCGGAGGTATCAGATATTCAACCAATACATAATCCCCTTGACAGGATGGACTCTCTTAGGTGAGGGAAGGGATGACACCCAACTTCTGACGAAGATATTCAAATGGTGTCTTGGCTAAGGGTTTAGTAAAGATGTCTCCAATTTTTTCTGTGGTTGGAATGTAATTAACCTGAACAATCTGATTGGTGACCCGCTCTCTCAGAAAATGGTATTTTATGGGGATGTGCTTGGCCTTGGAGTGGAATACAGGATTCTTTCACACGCTAATTGCTCTAGTGTTATCACAATGAATTGGGATCAGTGCAATATAATTTACCTCCAAGTCTGTAAGTGTCTAAATCATCCACAGTACTTGGGTACAACAAGTGGCAACTACTATGTATTCATCTTTTGTAGTCAATAAGGAAATGAAACCTTGCTTCTTGCTCAACCATGCTACAAGAGAATCTCCTAAGAAGAATGCACCTCCACTCGTGCTTTTCCTTACATCCATGTAGTTATCCCAATCAACATCTGAATAGACTGATAATTGAAAATTTTGATTCCTAGGATACCATAGGCCATAGTTCATTGTTTCTTTCAAATATCTGAATATTCTTTTGACAGCTAGCAAATGACTCTGTTTAGGTGCAGACTGAAACCTTCCTACCATTCCAACATCATGCATTATGTATGGATGAGATGTTGTGATGTACAACAGGCTGCCTATCATAGACCTATATGAAATTTGATCAACATTAGGTGAGCCATCATCCTTGATTAACTTGCATCCAGTGACCATAGGTGTGCTCATAGGTTTAGAATATTCCATTTGAAACCTTTTCAATATTTCTCTTAAATATTTTTCCTGAAAAAGAAATATTCCTTCAAACCTCTGAGTAATTTGCAGACCAAGAAAAAATGGCAGTTCCCCTATCATAGACATTTCAAATTTAGACTGCATGGTAGAAGAAAACCATTGTACCAATGAAGCATTATTACATTCGAAGATGATGTCATCTACATAGACCAACACAATGAGAAAATCATTACCCTCTATTTTGATATATAGATTGTTGTCAATTGTTCCTCTGATGAACCCTTTGTCTTGAAGATACTTATCCAGACTGTAATACCTGGCACGAGGAGCTTGTTTCAACCCATATAAGGCTTTCTTCATCTTGCAGACAAAGTCAGTGTTATCTGACAGTTGGAAACCTTTTGGTTGTTCCATATAGACTTCTTCTTTTAGATCTCCATTTAGAAAAGATGACTTGACATCCATTTGATAGACTTTAAACTTCTTATGACATGCATAGGCAAGAAACATTCTGATGGCTTCCAATATTGCCATTGGTGCATAGGTTTCATCAAAATCTTGTCCTTCAATCTGTGCATAGCCCTTATAGACCAATGTCCCTTTGTTCCTGACAACTTGCCCCTTCTCATTCAATTTATTCTTAAAGATCCATTTGGAACCTATGACATTTTTACCTTCAGGTCTAGGAACCATCTCCCAAGTGTTGTTTTTCTCAATATGGTCAAGTTCATCATTCATGGCTTTAACCCAATGGTCATCTTCGTTGGCTGCATTAAAGTCTTTAGGTTCAAGCAAAGACAGAAGGGCAATATGAGATTGTTCTGAGACATCATTCAACTGTTTTCTTGTTTGAACTCCTTGGTTTAGATGACCAACTATATGATGTTCATGATGATTTTTCGTAATAACTCTCGAGGGTGAGTTTTTCTTGATATCTTGGTTTGAGTCATGCAGAGTATTTGTATCTAACTTGGGGTCTTCTCCTTCTGATTCTTGGACCTGTTCATCTTCAAATTCAGCTGTGTCCTCTGTAGAAGACTCAATATTGCTCACCTCTCTTACTGGGACTCCTTCATCAACCTTTAAATCAATGAAATCAACTAATTTATGTAATCTTTTATTAAAGAATCTATATCCTTTACTATTGGTAGAATATCCCAAGAAGATTCCTTCATCAGTCCTGTCATCATACTTGCCAAGGTTTTCATTATTATTATTTATGTAGCACTTGCTCCCAAAGTCTTTCAAGTGTTTGATTGAAGCAGGTTTTCCATTCCACAATTCATATGGTGTCTTGTCACTGTGTGGTCTGAGGTGGGATTTGTTAAGAATATGGACTGTTGTGTGTATTGCTTCTACCTAGTAGGTTTGACCAATGTTATTCTCATTTATCATTGACCTGGCCATTTGCTAAATTGTTATGTTTGCCTCTCAACTACTCCATTCTGCTGTGGAGTTCTTGAGATTGTGTATTCTCTCTTGATCCCATGTTTATCACATAATTCCTTGAAATCACTTGACATAAATTCTCCTCCTCTATCTGATCTTACTTCCTTTAACCTGTTGCATGTTTGATTCTTAGTTAAAGCCTTAAATATTTTAAATTTATCAAGTGCTTCAGTTTTTTCTTTGAGAAAATAAACCCAAGTGAGTCTGGAGTAATCATCAATGATCAACATGAAGTAGTTTTCCTTCCATGTGCCTTCCTGTCTTTATGGTCCACATAAATCCATATGAACTAATTGGAGTGGTTTTTATGTTGAAGTAGATCTCTCAGATTTAAAGTGTGTCCTAGTTAGCTTTCCTACTTGGCAGGATTTACACACAGAATCTTGTGGCTTTGATATTCTTGGAAGATCTTTTACTACCTCAAGATTTTTGAGCTTGATTAAGTGGTCAAAGTTTAGATGTCCAAGTCTCTTATTCCATAACCAACTTTCATCATGTTTTCTTAGATGACACTCTTCTCTATCTTCTTTCAACACATATACATTATTATCTGTCCTTATGCCTTTAGCCACCACTTGTCCTGAGTTTACAGACTTTATCTTACAATCTTTGGAAGTGAACACCACTTCACATCCTTTTTCACACATTTGACTTACACTGAGTAAATTGTGTTTCAGCCCATCTACAAGTAGAACATCCTAGGTTTTTCCATTACCATTACTCAAATTCACCATCCCTTTACCTTTTATTTTACCTGGTTCATCATTTCCAAAGGTCACATTTCTTGTTTTACTTTTATTTATATACAAAAACTTATCCTTGTCTCTAGTCATGTGCTTGGAACATCCATTATCTATATACTAGGGGTCTTTTTGTTTTTGAACTGAAAGTACCAACCCACATTTTTCACCATCTTTCTTTTTCCATATGCTGGCATTTCTAGCCAAGGGTTTTATCCTTGGATCTGCTTTGTAATTCTTTAGATGTTAGTTTGCAACTTTGTGGCCAAAGTTATGACAGTTATAGCATTCAAGCTCATTGTTCAATAGGTCAAAGTTATTGGTGCAACTTTTTGTACTCATTGGTTGTTTGGTTCTATGTTGCAAAGATTGTTTATTTATTGATCTCCTCAGTTGCATGTCTCTAAACTTAATTTGACAATTTGCAATCTTATGACCAAAATTAGAGTAGTAAAAACAGTAACCATGGAAGAAATTATGGTACCTGAAGGATGGCCTTCTTCTTGGAATTTGTTTCTCTAGCTTCTGATATCTTTGTTTTTTATCAGGGATCATCTTGTCTTTATTGGCTCTTGGTGGCAGAGTACTCACATGGTCTGATTGTCTGCTGACTTGGAACTTGATCATATTCACTGACTCTTTGCTTTCTGGTTGTTTGTTGCTTGAACCACTTACATAGCCTAAACCAGTCTTCAACAAAGGAGATCTCTGGTTGCTCAGAATGTCATTTAATTCTGCTGAGGCTTTAATGCTAGGAAGATTTTGGAGATACAAGGCTTTAAACTTCTCCATTGCTTTTATGGTTTTTACTACCTCTTCTTCCAAGGCTTCACATCTTGCCTTATTCTTTGATAATTGTTGTTTCAGAATGTCCTCTATTTTCTTTGCCTCTTCTAATTCCACTTTTAGCAGGGCAAAGTCTTCATCAAGTTTTTTACTATCTTTCTTGAACTGTATCAACAATTGTTTTTTCTTTCTCTTCTTAATTTTGAGTCTGTCAATCTCTTCCAAAGTACTGATCAACTCTCCTTCCAATTCAATCACAACTTCTTCATTATTGACATCACTTCCTATTCTTATATTATCATAATCCTCTTTGGACATAAGCATAAATTCATTAACCTTATCTTCACAAGAAGAATCATTATCTATGTCTTCTGAAGAGTCATCATTGTTTACACGTAAACTTTTATTTTTACCAAATCTCTTGGATTTGTACTTCTCTTCACCTTCAACATTATGGTCCTTCTTCTTGTGTGGACACTTAGATGGAAAGTGACCTATCTTTCCACATTTAAATCATTTGAAGGGAAACTTGCCTTGGTACTTTTCTGATCCTTTGTTAAGTTTTCTCACAAATTTTTCTTCAATTTCATTAGGTTCAGAATCCTCATTCTCATCTTCTTTAAATGATGCTTCTCTAGAGGTGGGTTTATATTTACCTATCCTCATTTCATATGTAGTCAAAGTTCCTAGAAGTTGATCAAAAGGAATATTTTTTAGATCATTAAGTTCTTCTATAGAAGAGACCATTGGGTTGAACCTATCTGGCATAGATCTCAAAATTTTCTGAACTAAAGAGGCTTCCTCAATTTTTTCACCAAGTCCTTTCATTGCATTTACTAGTTATTCAACTCTCAGAAAGTACTTCCCAACAGTTTCATCCTATTTCATCTTTAGTTGTTCAAACTATAGTCATTAGGTTTGAAGCTTGGCATCCTTTACCTTATCATTACCTTCATAACTGCTAATAAGTTTGTCCCATATATTTTTGGCAGATTCTAAGTGCATAACTTTTATAAATTTTTCTTCTGCAAGCCCACCCAGAATAGAATTCATAGACTTAGCGTTGAAGCTGAATTCTATCTTGTCATCATTAGAAGCTAGTACAACTAGCTTTACATAACCAGTCTCTACCACATCCCAGACATTTGCACCTAAATCCATTATGTAGGTTCCATCCTAACTTTCCAGAAGGAAAAGTTTGTTCCATTGAACAGGGGGGCCTTATTGGTTGAAGTTCCTTCATCGATAGTCATGTTTAAGCTCTAGGATCTACCCTTAGATAAAAG